>BPLR01020831.1:0-139898 GCA_021605095.1 Caerostris extrusa
TTACGTATTGCTATTAAGTGACAGATTCTCACGAAATTTGGTACAAAAAACCGCCTAATGCATAGCTTGCAGAATGGAATTTGCAGCTGTTTTGTGAGAATTGTTATATATATATATATATTATTAATTAAAATGATACCCGGATCCAAAAGTCAAGAGTGAAAAGCAATTCTGCCCACTTGCTGTCGCACTGCAACTGTTTGAATATACAAGTCGCATTAAAGATACTTATAATTTGAGAATACACTAACTGCTTATAAGTAGTTTATTTAAATATCTTTTAAATCTCCGTTAACTTCATTTCTGGTCATTATCATAAATTGGGACCTCGAACAAACTGTACTGGCAACTTAAAAGTACCAATGGGGGAAATACCCTAAACCTCCTCATCTTTGTTGCAAATAGGATTTAAAATTTTAATTGGCTGCGTAATTGTTATAAAAATTACAAGATAAAGTTTCTAAAATTCAATTAATATGGCACTCAAAAGTTAAAAAATACTAAAAAAATAAATAAAAGTAAAATACAATGTAAAATAAGAAAGAATTTAAGTAAAGTTTAAATTCGGTACAATTCAGGACCGTTGTCGATGCCACCAGACTATTGAAAAAAGTAAACAAAACAGTGAAAGGGTAATGCTGAACGTGGGAGCCATGGTGATGATCTGAAAGGCAGAACAAACTGTAATGTACTGCTTCTTGTAAGAATTAATGTTTTTACTTTTTGTAGAATATACCATTGTTAAAAAAAAGGGAGGAAAAACAGATATTTTTATTAACATATGATGTCAAAGATTTCGTTCTTTTTTACGGTTTTAAACATGGACTGAGATGCAAAATTCCGTTTAGTTAGGGGAAAACCTAGGGGAAGGGAAAGTTAAAGGGAAAAATATTTTTCCATTTTAAAAAATTACGAAATATTGATAACATTACAAAATACATAAACATTTGAACGAAAACTGGGTTCTCAAGGGACCAAAATAATCAATTCTTCCCTTCCAAGCTGCGGGAAGGAATTCTGTGGTTGGACAACTTGGCGCTACCCTGTGGTTACCTTGGCTAAATTTGGCACAAAATAGAAAAAGCTGCAGAGTGATATAAAAAGGCCACCACATGGGTACTTTTTAATTCCTAAAAGCTGTTTTCCTCTTACTGAAACACGGGAGAGAATTGCTTTTATTTTCTCATGCCATTAAACTCGTCCTCGTATTCTGAAAAAAGCCAACAAACAGAAAACTTTTTTTCGAAAGCATGAATATATGGAAAACATTCAGGTGGGTCAATTTAAACAGAAAACAAAAATTTAACATGTCAAAGTTTTTGAAAAAAATATAATAATAATATTAAAATATTTCAAGATGAAAAATTTTAAAGAATTGTTTAGCAACACAGATTAATCTGCGATTTTGATTGATATATATATTTTTTTCAGTGGCAAAGAGAAAATGACAAACACTTACTATATCAAAACAGTGTAAAACACACACACAAAGAAAACAATAAGAAAAAAAAAAAAAAAGTGAATGTCTCATCAGCAAAGTTCTGGTGCTCCAGTATCCTTTCCCTGGAAGCAAGTCCCTGCTATATACCATAGACCATGCTAAACGCCATATAGCATTCTACTATATGGTGTCTGTCCATGATCTCGACTCTTGACTAATATAAACGTTTAATAAATATACCGAGTGAAAAAAAATGGTTGGATGGATAGAATAACTGCATAGCAATTAAAGTAAGGAAAAGGTCAGAGTGCATAAACGTGTGGTTGTGAAAGAAATTCTTACACATTGAGGACTTTTTTCTTCATTCCATGGCGGTTTCAAGACATGCCTTGCATTCATTCAGGCATGTTCATTCTATGAATTATGACAATAATAATAATAATATATAGAACGTGTCGGTTGGCAAAAAAAAAAAGCGCAATCGCCAAACAATATATTTTACTCACAATTGTTTGTCGTTTTAATCAACGACAAATCATCATGGTGAATGTTAGCGGATACCGATTATCAAAAAACTTGATTTGGAAATGCTTTTAGAACAGAAAACCCTTTCTCAGAGGTAACCCTTTCTTTTGGTAAGTAGTTCACATTACGACTGGGAAAAACAAAATCAAAACGAAGAATATTTTAACATATTATTTACACTGCGAATCAATTATTTTCATTTGAAGAGCGACCATTTCATTTACCACTGTATAAGTTTCCGAATAGTTTGCAACTCACCCAAACACCAAACTGTCGGCGACAGTTGACACACAGGAAAATACACTTTTTGACTAAATTGCGAATGAAACAAAAGAATTTTCTGACAGAACAGTTAACATAAACAAGCAAAGTTGTGCTTATGATTTACGCATTAATTTATTAAGCAGGCTCAACAAGAACGCAAACAGTATGAAAATACATTTAATTCATTTCAGTTCACACAAATTTGCACCATCTTATAGAGATAATAAATTTAAAAAACTATATAAAAGTTTTTTTTTTATTTAGATAGAATGGAAAATATCATAAATATAATTTTTAATTATGTAAATATGACTTTTTAAATGAATAATTGGAAAATGAAATAAAAAAAAAATCTATATAAGAAACTGTAAATAAATGAGAATTTTTGATAAGGAAAATGTTTCACTATCGAGAGTAAATCATTATTTGAACATGCAGATAATAGTTAATTTTGAATGAAATTTTTTTTTTTATTCTCACGCCATTTTTATTATTTATATTCTGATACTGGGTCATTCTCTGTCCTACGAATTGAAATAAGTACCGAAATTATAAAATGTCTTTTATTTTCGGTTATTTCGGTTGATTATGCGTCCTGTTTTGATGGAAAACGTTTTAAGTAAAAGTAGTTCATTTTTTCAGAAAGATGACGTTTTTTCCAACCGAGCTTGTGAAACGCACCGAATGAATTGACAACAACAACAACAAAAAAGTGAAACGGAAACTCAATGAGTAAGCGGATTTTTTTAAAAGAAAATTGCTTAAAATCTAGAAAACTCAAAAGTTAAATAAAAGAATAAAATAATAAATAAAAGGAGAAAACGAGGAAGAATTAAATAATTTAAAAACACCTCATTGCCTATAGGTCCAGACACCACTCCAATAAGATTTAAAAGATTCAACTTGAGGAAAAAACAGGTCCAAAGAGAATGATGATTCCCTAACCTTAACACCACCACAAAAGAAGGAATCTGGCACTTCAAAAAAAAATGTCAAGCAAAAAAGAATAACTGTCATTGAAATATCGCAACGTAAACACAAATTCATGACGTCTGCTTGACACTGGGAAGAATTCCTCTGAGAAAGAAGACCTCCCCCGAGAGCATTTGCCCCACCCCCTCCTCCCATAAAAACGCAATTCTGGGAAAAACAAGATCCCTCTTCGCGATAACAGCAACGAACCTCTGCAACTGTGGCGCTGGATGGCATCATAAGTAGAAGCAATTTCGAACGACTTGCGTCGCGTTGGGGGTCTGGAATGAAATCGAACGCCCCAAATGGATTGGCGGAAAATGATTGGGATGGAAGAAGCCGTGAAATCGATTATCCAGAGAGGATTGTCCCGTCCTCTCGGAATTCTACACTCTGTCAGGATGGATACTATATATCGAGTGTCAGTGATATAGGATGTATATATATATATATACACACACAGGCGCCAGCCAGGGATTTTGTCTTCAAAATTTTCTTTTATACGGCTATGCTTCGCCCAATTCTCACGCACGCTTGCCCGGTCTGGTCCTATGCAACTAAATCAAATTTAAAAACGCTTGAAACTTCATAAAATATCACTATCCCTCAAATTACCTCTACCTAAATGGTTCATACGCAATTGATGATATATATAAAGCTATTAACATTATTTCCTTAAAAGATTTTCTTAAATACATCGCTAAATTTTTTTGACACGCTTGTTAATCATGAAAATACTGCAATCCAGGAGATTGACTCTTTACGTTCCCAATTATGATTTAATACGTCAGCGCAAAATTTTAGTTTAATTTTAATTTTTATTTGTTTATGATTGTCAGTTAATTTTTTTATTATATTTATAAATATATTCTGGGCAATTTTCATTGTTTCAACTGTATTTATCCTGTCATATCGGAGATGGAGCTCCCAGGGGCTAAATAGCTCCAAAAGAATACGTCAACCATCGTAGGTGGAGGGATTTTGTCTTATATCGTCTCAAAAAATAAATAAATAAAGCGTGCAAACCGTTTAAGAATGCTTAATAGGTGTTAAACTAAGATCTTATTAAAGGACGATGTAAAAGACAAGTTATGGGGTGGTCGAACAAATTGAGCCTACGGAGTGAATGTGTAATCGAATTTATGTCTTTCTTTCAGTATTATGTGCAAAATTGAAATTCAAGACCAAATATTTCTACGACTTGTATTTTTCTCAACACATTTTCTTATTTTCCTTCCGTTGCAACACTTAAAAGCATAGTAGATTAAGCATGTCTTGATTAACGTTTCTTTCAATGCGTGAATTTTTTAATCTAAAGTTGTATTCAGATCCTAATTGTTGCGTTAAAAAAACCCAACAATTATAAAAATAAGAAAAGTAAGATAAATGATAACATTTACTTCGAGAAGGAAAAAATAAGCTAAAGAGGAAGAAATAGGCATTTTAGGCGAAATATGCAATGTTATTTGCTATTTATCTTTTTTTGCTACCGAGATCACATACATTTCCATAAAGAGAAAAGTAGTTGTTGACATTTGAAATTTTCAAAATGTCACTGTAATCATCGTAACTGTTGCTTTTCAGATTATTCTTGAACGCACACATCAAAATACCTTATACCAAAATTCTACGATGTTAATGTAAATATCTCGTTCCATTTAAAAATTGCACTTAAACAAAATACATTAAAATGCTCAAGCTAATTTGGATCCTACCATAGTAGTGATTAAACATTTTTTGGCATCAACATGTGGGAAATAAAATCGATCGATAGAAATTTTATTTGTTACTTTTGCCCTTGGCGACTACAAAGTACACAATATTAGAACACTCAATATATTAGTGTACTATTACGCATCAAATGTTTTTATTAACATTTTTATCATATTATTATTATATATATATATATATATATATATAACTAAGAATAACACAAAAAAAAAAACTAAGAATTTGCAAGGAATGAACTAAAACAACAGCACAACAAAATCCACAAAAATATTTCGCTACACGCAAATTGTACAACAAAACCATCATAGCATTCGCAATACAAAAACTCAAGTTCTTTACATTCAGACACTTCATAAAATAATAAATTGCACAAAAATATACAATGACAAGATGCGAAACAAGTTGTCCAGGAAGTCTATAAAGCTCAAAAGAAATTAATTATAACATCCTGAGGATAGCTTTATCAATAAATATGCATCTTCTTCAAACAACTGCTATCAGCTGCAAATCTATAAAGCTCAAAAGAAATCAATTATAACATCCTGAGGGTAGCTGTAGCAATGAATATGCATCTTCTTCAAACAGCTGCTATCAACATACTGAGTGACAGACCGCCAGTAAATCAGTAGAGTGCCTACCAATTTACACGCACATACAAATGTATATTATAAATTTCGGATACTTTTATACGGATTGTAAATTATGTGAGTGTGAGATATTTTCGACCGTTGTCCAAGTCTCAGTGATTCATGAGTGGCCTTGACTGTGCACAGGTAAATCCATTAAAAACGCTATCTAAAATCTTCAAGCCACGAACACTCTTAAGCACGGAATAAAAAAAGAATGATTCTTAAAAAAAAAAAAACCCACGATGTTTTTTTTGCTTCTAAAATAACAATGGCCAGCAAGTGACAAACGAATGGTGCCTCTTCCACAAAGGGTTCTTCCTCTCTTAATATAATAAGCATTTCGAATTATTTTCGCCTCAGATAAGGCTGTGGGAGAGAGCTAATGATGTCCCTCGCAACCCACAAAAGGGAAGCAGTAAACATTCTTTTTACAGCCCATAAAAAACATTCTTCATGAATAAACCATCAGGTGCAGGTGCATCTGCGGGGTTGATTGGCGAAGGGCACACAAAAGTGAAATTCCTCGCACTTTCACCTTTTTGCTGGGATCAAGTCTCATCAAATCAAGTCGAAACTGCAGTGACCACACGACTTTTATTTCGCTTTCTAACGGACGAGCCTCTTTTGCATAGCGCCAAATCTTTTCTTCGCCAAATGAGAAATAAAAAAAAAAAAAAAAAAAAATTGAAACTTCCAGCATTTCCTAATGCAACTTGCAAATACTTAAGACAGTTCTCTTTTTATACTATAAACAAGGGCTGCACTGAAGTTACTCACTTCGCACTACCCAGGGTGTACGTGTAATTTAAAGATAAGCTACGAATGCGGAGTAACAATACCCCCCACGACGCTCTAATCCTGTTAGAGGTTCCGGTCTTCCGGTTTAATGAGGATTCCGAACCACTAGAAATATTCATGGCACCGCCGGAACTCGAACACGAAACCTGTGGTACCAAGAGACAGAATACTAGCCACTAGGCCAACAGGCCCTCCCATTGAACATATCTGGAAACAGGTAATGTAACCATACCTTGAAGGAGAACCACAGCAAGCACACGAAAATTATCTATCATAGATATATTCCATTTCTTTATATATAATAAATAATATATTGTAATAAATAACTAAAGAAAAATTTAATTAAGAATCAATCAGAATGGAATTTTTGGTCTTAAAATGTTTTAATTATAATTCGAATCGGCGTATTGGCCCTAATTATTATTCGAATTATAATTCGAATCGGCTTTACTAGGTCTAGCAACCACAAGGTTTCACATCACAAAGTTTCAACCACAATAAAATTCCATTCGATATTTTTAAGACGAGATTAAAGGTTGTTATCCCTATCGGTACTTCGTAATCGTTGCTTGAGTGGAATACGAAGCACTATCTCAGCAGCGATCTGCCAAAAATACCTCGATCTCTTGACCAAGCGCGCTCTAAGCTTGCTTATAAGACGAAAATAAAGAATTAACTGGATTTAGTATTAATTGGATGGATACCTTCTGTCAACGCACTTCCTGTACTTGATTTAAGTTACTACGCTACTTCAGGTTACTAAAGGTTACACTACTTCATACAGAACCTAATGGTAAGATTGCACTTGTTGAACTCACAATTGATCGCGAACCTACGTCTCACTCTTCAGTGTCCTTTTGTGTATTCCACTTTGGAGACCTACACCAGGACTGCACAGACAGTTTCTCGTAATTTTATGTACCGTTATCTTTTACTAATGGATTTAGAAGAAAGTGGAAAATAAATTCAATAACTTTCAGTGAACTAGTATATCTATAAAAACAGTTTTTGCACTAAAAGTATTTTTTTACAACGTTAACTGTGCAATATATGGAATGGCATAAGATATATCTTTGTAGTCTAAATTTGCTTACACAAAATACATATATTCTATAAAAATAACAGCACCAGATTGGCAGGTACCAAAATATTACAGAATAGGTTAAGTCAGGCAAAAGAAAATGAAATATTTTAATCACGAACATGCTACTTTTGTGATACAATCTACAAATCTTATTTTGTTCTTAAAAATAGAATATCGTCTATAAGATCTTCTTCCATAGTGTATCCAAGATAGCTTTTGATAAACCTCGATATTGAGATAAACCTCTCAACACTTAAATAAGTGGTTAAAAAAAACAACAACAACTCAACAACCTAATGAGAGATTTGCACTTTAATGGTTTCGGGTTTGGGAGGTTTGAACAGTTAATCGAATTCAGCCCGTATAACTACTCAATCTCACTCCAATGGAGAGAGTTAAATAATACAGAACGCACGTCGTGCACGAAGATACCTGCAGAGATTTGGAGACTTTGCGGGTAATTTTTATGGAAAGGAGTGGAACACACACACTTCTGACAAACCCTAAATTTCCCACGCAAAAAGAAAATTTTACAATCCGCTACAAAAATCGAATACGTTTTATTAATTGAATAAGGTTTACGAATCTTTGATGCCACGTCATGAACATAATAATACCAGTCATAGTCGGTTCATCATGAAAGGATGATATCTGTCAATGAACAATGTGTGACAATGCTAAGCAATGGATTATTTAGCCCAAATGGTAATCCAGTGGCAACGTGCGCAGCTAGCGTACAAGAGAGCAGAGGTTTGAATCCTCTGGCGTCATTTTGGAGTCACTGCTTTCAGAAACAAGACTTGATGATGACTGTAGCAGTGTATATAAAGCCGTCTGGCATCAATAGTCAGGTTGCCTGATTGCCGGGCTTTCGCTTATACAACAAATGGGAGGGGGGCAGCGACCCTTAAATGTCCTCCCAGAAGGCACTGTTCGCCCCCTATCATCCGTCGATAGGTTCGTCATATAAATGAGACCCACCGATGTTCCATCCTCCCCTTTCTCTCTGATAGCCCTAGGTATGGGGATGATTCCAAAATCAATAGATGAAAAAGAAAGAAAGAAAAAAGGTTCACCCTTTTCTTTCATAGACTCATAATCGGAAGTAGAAAAACATCAATTTAAAGCCATGACTCAAATAAGAACTGATGCTATTTCATGGAGACGTGGTAAATACTATTTAATATTTTTCAATTCTATGTCATTCTGTCACCACAGGCTATGATGAGATTGCACTTAATTAATTATTTATTATTATTATATTTTTAATCGAACACCGGCAAGAGGGTTTGATGAGAGGGGGCATCGCGTCGAATGTTCAAGGGCGAGGAGGCCATTCATTGATGGGAGGGCGGTGGTTCTTTTTCACACGAAGAAGAAGGTGCGTCCGAAGCAGAAGAAGAAAAACAACGGTTCGGTCTGAACTCGGCCGAAAACTGGCTTTCTCAGAAAAGGAATCGTTCGGGCCAACCGCTCTGACCCGGCCCCGAGGTCGGTGCAGGGGGCCGCGCACAAACTGAACCAGTCGGTTCTGGCGGATGACGAGAAGTCCCTCGAGATCCTGTTTTTAACCAACGGATCTTCTAAAGGTAATACGAAATGGAGAATGAAGTTCATTTAAATAATAATAAAGAAGCTTTTGGCTTGTACATCATAATGGATTTCATTTACTAACATGGCATTACGATGTGACCAATAACGCTGTTGTTTCTTGTGGGCAACAAAAATGTCTCAGTATCCTATTTTGAAAGAATAATCGTAATAAATAATACGAACAATAAAAATAAATTTCATTAATTAAACATTTAAATTTATATATTAACTATTTTTCTGCTAAAAAAAACTATGTTAAAAATTTTAATTAAAAATGTTGACATTTATTCAATTGTTGTTTTCCTGTTGGCCACCTGTTTTTTTTTTTTTTTTTTTTTTCCCCTGTTAAAAATGGTGATTTTTAAATGCTTTTAAGAACAAAGATTTCACTAAAAATATTGCAAGTTTTGTTGCATATATGGGAGGACTAAACTGTCCCCACTAGGGATTGCAATTCTGGTATACCGATACCGGTATTTACAAGTTTGAATACCTTTTTTTCGGTATTTACTAGAAATTCTTATCTGTGAAAACAAGGTGTAGTTGTGAAGAATGTGTGTAATATTTCATTGGTGAGTGTGTAATTTTAAATTGGTGAGTTTGTTATTCACATTGTCAGATGAGAGATTTAGAGATAAACACTTGAAAAAGTATATCGCGCATTGCTAACAGTACCACCCACTAGCGCAGATGCTGAAAGAGCGTTTTCGACAGCTGGTATTTTTGCACAAAATTACGTTCCAGGCTTAATGATAGTACAATGAATGCATTATGTTTTTTTAAGATCACATTTCAAAAATTTGTAATAGTACTACAGACTGAATAGTGATATTTACACTTTTTTGTGATTTAAATATATAAGACGTTCCTTTAATTTTTTTTTTATTCTTTATATACTGCTTAAGTTACAAATTTTTTTGTGATATTAACATTCTCTAATAAAACTGGCAAATAAAAGAAAAAAGCACCTGTGTTTTCTTTTTTTTTTTTTACTAAAATTTCTACCACCGGTATTGCAACCGATATCCCGATATTAAGATCTAAAAAATACCCAATACCGGTATTGAACTTTCGGTCCGATATTGCAATCCCTAGTCCCCACAGACTGTAGAAATTGAAATCGCCGTTTCTTTTCCTACATACAAAATAAAAATGTCTAATAGAATGAAAGTTGGATGTCAAGACGATAAGGAAGAAATAAACGAACAAAGAAATCCGTCCGAAATTCTTCTCATCAAGTGATACATTTAACTATGAGCTTATTAAAGATAAACAAATGCAAGAAATATTTTTTGTTTATAAATCAGACACTGTTCCCTTTTATGTGTTTCAATTTTTTATTTTTTTATTTTTAAGATAATCTTATTAAATTTCAATTATAAAATCTTACATAAATGGCATTTATTTATTTCTAATCTTATACCTCAATTTTACTGTATTACATCTTTGTAATTTTCCTTAAAACTTTCCTTCGTTTTGTGTATCGCTTTATTTTAATAATAAACAAAAAGCAAACATATTGATATGTAAATTCATATATTTTGCAGACGTATATATGTTGAATAAATTTAAGTTTAACAGAAACTAATTTACCAACATATTAAACGAGTAATGAAAACAAATGAAAATTAGCAATAAAAAGGCCTCCATTTCTGTCAGACTCTTAAATACACAGAAAATAAGAAATATTTAACTGTTACTCATAATTTACTTTAAATTAAATTCTAATTATTCTGATCTTATAATATATATATAACATATTTGAATATTTATATTCGTACTTACATAACTTTTTTTTTTTTTATTTACTAAATACATAATTTTTTAAAGCCCAACAATCAGGAATAAAAAATTTTATAACTTCATATTTCTCTACAAAAATGTGTGTGCATTTAATATATATCCAAGTTAAATTTTAAAAATCAAAATACTTCAAAGTCAATTTTAATTCAGTCTGAATTTATTTATTTTTTTCTCTGATGTGTAGCCAAAAATCACGAACAAACTCTTGAGTTTTATTTTTAAATTAAATAAAATCTATCATTTTAATGCATTGTGACATTCCATTACATCGTAAGGCAATAAATTACAAAACTTATTTTATAACAGCGTCAGTATTTTATTGCTTGATAAAAAAAATCAATGCATCTTTTTTGAGTTTATACTATGAAATTCGAATATTTACCTTGTTTCAGTATCGTAAATATGCGTTATAATAAACTAGTTAACGTCGATTTATATCTGCTAGTATATTTCAAAGTAAGATTTGTGTTTGTTTTAGTCCTAGCTAGTCATATTTGTTATTTTTTAGAAAATAAACCTTAATTTTTTTATTGTAAAATGAGCTAAAAAGTTATTACTTGAATCTTCGGCTACTTTTATTAACATGCATTAAACATTCACGAAAATAGAAAAAAATAAACATATTAAATAAATTTACGCGGTCATAACTAAATGTTTTTTAGTTATGACCGCGTAAAAGGTGGAAAAAAATTTTTTTATTTTCACCGAATTTTACCGATATCCTCCGATAATAATGAACTACCTAAGGTGTTGCCTTTTAAAGTAAAAAGGTTTACATGCAAGAGTTTGCGATTTAAAAACAGTTAAGAACAGCGTAATATAACTCAAGAATTTGTTGAAGTTTTATGATTAAACTTAAACTTATTTAGTATACAATGTTATTATACTAAATTAGAAGTATTAATTTGGTCATTTCCTGAGTCTGTTTAGTTATAAAGACCTTTATCAATAGTGAGAACTGGGAAGGAAAAAAAAAAGTACTACATAAACTCGTTTACAGCGGTAAATTTGGATTCAATGTTACCATTCGATAAAATAATATTTCTTATGTATTTTCATTACAAAATTCCTTAACAAAAACCTCAACAATTCGATTATGAAGAAAAAAATATCGAAATAAATAATTAAAATTTAAATTCTTTAAAACCCACACTTCAATGCAGATAAAAGTTTTAGAAAAACAAAACAAAAGGATAAATCTGTGATTATGGCGTAATTCTTTTGGACAGCAGATTAAAATAGCCTGTTCGCTTCCCTTCAGTGCATTTGAACATTAAACAAACGATCACGTTTCGTGCAATTGTCAACACAGCTTGTAAAATCATTAAAGAATCAATCACATGATAAGGAAACATTAGAATAGTGTTGAACTTACCCTCGACAGTTACTTCCTTTGAAATATATGTATATATAAATATAAAAGTATTCTACATCAATTTTAATTTCTAAGCTATTTAATATTGATTTGAATCAATTAGTTTTTTAAGTGCTGTTTTTATTGAACTTTTTACAATCTCAATAAAATAACAATATATTTTTTTAAATCTGAATAATCAAGGGTTATTAATTACATTTTACTTAATTAATTTTTTTTTATCAAAGTTAAAAATTTATCAAAATGACCTTTCACCATTAATTTTCTTCAAACTTGCATTCTTCATTTTGCATATTTGTTTATTAGAATCAAAAAGATGAAATTACTCGAATACAAAATGCGGAATGTTATCTTTAAAGGACAGCTACATAACTTAAGACATTAAAGTTACAAATTTTAATATCAAAATAAAAAGTTTTAACTATTTAATAGTCACTTATTTAGATTAAAATTAACTAATTAAGCTTTAAATCATGTGCAACTTGTTAAAAAAATGATTTCTAATTCTTATAAAACAATAAATATATAAACATATTTTAATATCAAAATAAAAAAGTTTTATTAACTATTTAATAGTCACTTATTTAGATTAAAATTAACTAATTAAGCTTTAAATCATGTGCAACTTGTTAAAAAAATGATTTCTAATTCTTATAAAACAATAAATATATAAACATATTTTAATATCAAAATAAAAGTTTTATTAACTATTTAATAGTCACTTATTTAGATTAAAATTAACTAATTAAGTTTTAAATCATGTGCTACTTGTTAAAAAATGATTTCAAATCCTTATTTAAGAAATTATACATTTTGAAAAATAAATTCTAACTGAACACTCAAAATTGAGTAGGTACCGATTTTAGTACATTCTTTATACATTTATCCTTTTTTAATTCTTGAATGAAGTATTTCAGTGGAAATTATTCACGTCTTGGAATTTTTCCCTTAATTTTTTTTTTTTTTATTCAAATAAAAATAATAATAATAATAATAAAAACTGAAGTATGCCACCACCGGTAACCCTGCACTTTATAATTAGAAAGTCAGAGCGCGCTTTTGATGTGATGATAGTGCTTTATGAAGAAAGGGGGAAAAAAGTACTGCTTACCAGAAAATATGATGACGACCAAGAGAAAGAAAAAAGAAAAAAATGGCAGTTAGCTTTCTTCATACACCTACTTAACAATTTTCTCCTCCTTTACTGCAGCAGTACACTTTGCTTTTACCCCAGGTTATTAAAAAAAAAAAAAAAAAAAAAAAAAAAAAAGTCTTTGGGGGAGTGAAAAGCATTCAGAAAACAGGTCAGGGGTGAGTCAGAGGAATGCGCAAGGGATGGAATAGAACGCCGCTGCAGGAAAGCTGTTCCATTCCCACGTCATTGAACGGCCATACTGGTTCGGTTTGTGTTTTCGTTAGGCCTTTTTTTTTTTTTTTATTTTATTTATTTCACAGGTCGGACGAGCTCAGACATGATGCAAAGTCAGGAGAAGTTTCAAATTCGTGTTCGATTTTCTTTTCTTGCGGTAAAGAACATTCTCAGCCACGAGATTAAAGAATGCGATTGTTGTTTTCTTTTTAACAGTTTTTTTTTTTTTTTTTTTTTTTTTTTAATATTTGCAAGAATTCCATTAGGAATGTATAAAAAAACAAGCATTCTTTTGAAATAAAAGTTATGTTATGTTACATTAATTAAATTGATTTTAATAACAGTTTCTTTTAAACAATACTTTAATAGAATTTTGCGAAAACAACAAGCGTAGAATACACTGGTTCATCTTGTTGTCTGATGTCTTTAGTGCTTAAACGCAACTCTGTGTTAAAAAAAGGCATATGTAAAATACACTACAGAGAATAACGAATGTTAATTCTCTACCTGGTCTATATGATTCCATGACTGTATTATTCTTTTTAATTGTTTTATTTATCTCATAAGAATTGCAAGATTTATTATGGAAAGTGTAATAATCTATAAACATAATCTATCTGTAATTATTTTTAATTTAATGATTTTTATGCTGGTTCTTTTAACAGAAGAATCTAAGATTTTTAGTACTATCTTTTAGCGGCAACGTATTCTGAACAGACGAATAATGTTCTTTAGAATGCAAAAAGCACTTTCAACTATTTATGATTCTTATATTATTCAAGATATGATTTATCTGTTTCTTTTAAAAAAAGAGAATATGATGAAAAATTAAAATTTAATCAAGAATACTTTTTTTTTAACAAAAGAAAAATTGAAAAAATCCCTTTTTCAAGAAATATTTCTTTGAAATCTTTTCAACACCTGCAAACAGTTTTTATTTCTTTATGTTCGTTCGTCGGAATGAATAACTCAGTCCAGAATGAAACAGCTGTTTTTCTCCGGGAACACCGTAACTGAAGGTAACCATAGAAACGACTGTCTGCTGACCTCTTCTGCGACGCCTACTGTTGCCAGGGCAACACACCCTTTTCTACCCAGCTGATGGAATAACGAACGCTCTTCAACATTCCAGATTAAATATTAAAAATAATAATATTGCTCGGCTGATGCAGTTCTTCTGAAAGAAGTCGGCATGCATCAAAAGTGTCACAGTAGACAATTTTTTTTATTGCGACGCAGACGATTTTCAAATATGGTTCTTTTTCATTCAGGGATGATGGCAATCACCCCTGAATTTTTTGAAAACCATGTCTAATTTTTGAAAACTATGCATGAAATATATAATCCAGCAAAATTGCAACATTAAATTTGACAGAAAGCGTCATACGGTTCACTTAATATGCTGCATTTTTCACTACCAACATAATACAATTTATGTGATTTAGTGTGCTTATTTTTATAAATGAAAAAAAAAAAAAAAAACGTTTTCATAAAAGATAAATGCATTTTCGTAAAGGTAACATATGATTTTCGGATCTGGTAGCGTCAAATTTTCGAAGCACAACCATTCCTGATGTTAATGCACGCAGACAGAAATGTATGACAACAACAACAATAAAATAGGTTCTATATTTGTTTGGGAAAGAAATAGTCTCAGAATCGGGTTTATATGTTTTCGATTATTAGGCATAATCTTCCAAACATTGTAAGTGAAACACAACAAAGTATTTCTCATTAAAGGCTACATTTATTTAACATCGCAACTTTTTATTTAAAATAAATATTTCATAACTTTTCTATTTTGTTCAATTTATTTTTAGATATTCATTATTATTTTTTTTTCAAAAGAAAAATCTACGAAAAGGCGGCAAATAAATCGAATGCCACGCTCAAGATCCAACAAAAGATGCTTCGAAAATGTAGCACTCGCAAAAATTGATGGGAATTTTTCAAGGATTTCAAATTGAGCCCTGAGCTTGTTTCATAGAGACGTGTTTGTTAAAAAAATCATGTTCAGAAATATCATCAAACTTATTTCAATATTCATTCTTAACACATGAGAAAGTTACTTTAGACAAAGCTCTGTATTCGTGAAAGGTAATGAATAATTTCTGGCCAGTTTCTTTTTCCACTGCCTCACAAAAATTAATGAGTTGAAATTTTTTTAAAATCATATATTAAAGAAAAATTAGTTGAAAGTTCTATCAATATTCTTATTAGAAAATTATTATTATTGTTTATCTTGCTGACAGAATACTTCATCGAGTGGATTTGAAATCCATTGATTATCGCTATTTCTCAATGGGATAAATCTATCTGTAGTATACCTTACATCCTTTTTAAGTTTTCGCTACTTTCCTGTGTTACTCACATTATTTTCAGGTACCACAACCGGTCATGTCGCGTTCCTCCAGGTAGGGTATCGCTGCTCCAGCACCTACTCTAAAATTTGCCAATTACATTCGACGATACTCACATTTGCAAATACAGTAGAACCTCTGTAAGTCGAACTTCAAGGGAGACGCCAAATAATTGAGTTACAGAGTTTTCCACTTAAGCGGTTTATGTAAGGAAATATTTTATTTGTAGAGGGTTTTAGATTCTTTCTAACTTATTTTGAGTTAGAGAGGTAAAATAAATAAAAATTCAAGTTACAGAGGTAATAAGCATGTTTATTTGCAATTTAAAAATTATATTATGTACTACAATAAAAAATCAAAATAATTCCGAAACAACCTTAAAGGTATCGAGTTGTACATTGCTAATGTTCGAAATACAGAGGTCAATTTTTTTTTTTTTTTTTTTTCGAGTTACGGAGGGAAAATATATACCAAAATGGCTTGTGGCGATTGATTCATTATTTCGTCTTATAGAGGGTTGAAATTTCGAGTCATGGAGGTTTTGGGGCTTGAAGGGAATGGAACAAAAATTTTTTTCGAGTTTTGGAGGTTTTTCGACTTAAAGAGATTCTACTGTAGTGTGTCGATGCTAAAAATTAGGGGGAATGCGTTTGCTAAGCTTTCTTTCTGATGGCAAAACAAAAGAGAAGAGATGAATGACGTCTTCAAAAAAGAAGAAAGATTCTTCTTGCATCAAGGTGAAAGGGAAGCGCCTCATTAACAACAAGTGGTGAAAGTGATCCGTAGCATCACCCGAGAACCACAATGGAGATGGAATTCCATCCGGAGCCATGTCCTTCACGCTCCAGCGGTCACAGTTATTCTCATCGCACTCTTGATTAGCAATGGAAGGAACCTGTTGAATCTGTCAGATAATGAGACCTCTGACGAAGCATCACGGGCTAAGATTTCAATGGCTGGTTGGCTTTTTCCTTTTTCTTCTTCTTTATATATACATATAAAAGTGAAAAATTGTTTGCTTTTGACATGTTGCTCAGTGAGTGTTGCCACAGAACATTTTTTAAAAATCTTCTTTTCGATGCTTCACAAAGTTCCAACATTGTTATTGGAACCATATAAAGAAGCATTTTTAATTTAAAAAAACGCTTAGATCAATTAATATGTTATAAGGCTAAATAAAACCAACGATACCATAAAAAAATTTAACAATAATTTTTTTTTTTTTTCATTTGAATTTTTTTATATCTACTTCATCAACTGAGAATATAATGGATAGGGAAAAAAAAAAAATTTCCCCGATGTTAATGCGGGAGGGAAAATAAAATATCTAAATACAACATTCGATATTTTCACTAACAAAATGGGGGGAATATAGCGTTCCAAATTGGATGTTGGTAAAGTATTCCTACTATGTAAACATTTCGAAAATTTTTATACGAAATTTGCTGTTCATTAAATTATTGTAAAATTTTAAATCTTCGATGTCCTTAAATCCCACGATAAAAATCATTTTTATTTCGAAATCTCTATATTTTTAACTTAATGAAACAATGTGGAAATCTCCCATAATCATAGCGTACTTTTCTGTATTCCATTCTTGAAGAAATTTCGTTTCAAAAACCCTTTTCAAAGAAAACCAATAGCATCCAAAAAAAAAAATATCCAAAAATTTATTAGATAATAGAATCTTTTTGTTAGCTTTGAAAGTATCATATTTTGATTATGCTGAACGGATAATAATATCAGCAATAGTATACTCGAAAAAGAAACAATTCTAAAGAGTTCTTAGCTCAAACTGTAAAATTCCCACATTATATTCTAATTTTTTGATATAGTCACGCGCATGTGCGAATAAAACAGAATTTAAAATATATGATATTACATAAAATATTAAGTGGGAAATAGATTAATATAAGTATCCCTATCAAGCATCATAAACTACAATCTTTGGAATTCAGTTGTTATTGTTGGTATATACAATTTTGAATACTAAATGCAGATTTGATTGTGGAAATAAATAAAAAAAACATATTGGCAGAAAAATATTGTTATATAAAATCGCTTTAAAATGGTTTACTTGTACCACAAATTAAATGACAATGAAAAAAATACTGCATCAATAATTAACTTAATATAAAAGGTCTCCCCAATACTGCACCAAGCTAAACTCGTTGATTTTTTTTTTTCTGTATTACTTTTTAACAAAGTAAAGCGGTTTTAAATTATATTTTGTAAACTATTAATTCAGCTATAATCCAAGTACTATTATTTGTAAATGTTGCTTACTGTTAAATTAATTATTGCACTATGTAAAAAAAAATATATATATATATATATAATATAATATAATATAATATAATTTGTAAAACAGTCATAAATACATCGAAAAATACAACTATATAACTTTACTGTAGCTGACAGCTGTATTAACATGCGAGTTCATTTAATACAAGCATGCAGATGGCTTTTCCTGCAACAGACATGGCGTCAAATAGTTCCATTGAAATGCTTCTCTTGTTCTGAAGGCGAGTGAGAATTGCATTTGCGGAAGACAAATGCAGAAAACGGTTCGAATTACCCACCAGAGGATGGAAGTTGGAAGAAAGGGTTTCTTTTTTGAGGTCGCGTCGCTCTTCTGAGAAAGAGGGATTTAGTTTTGTTGTTTATTTCGACATCCGCAGAATTTTCCGTTCTTTTTCTGCATGGCTCACCGACATTAATGTGTTCCGATAAAATAATATTAAACAGCAGAATGAATAGAAACGCCTACGCCTTCCTTTTTTTTTTTTTTTAAATAAAATTTCTAAATAGTTATTTTGAAAATGAAATACAATTATATATAAGTTACTAAAAAAATGAATGTTTATTTATGGCTGTCGGTATAAAAAAAGGTTTCTGGTGGAAAACATTGGAGTAGGGAAATCAAGCATTTTTCATAAAAACATCGTATGTCGGTGTATCCTTATCACAACTTGATATCAGAGTTATCTACAGTGGTATAAATAGTGAAAAAATTAATTAAAAAATACTTCGTATTACGGAATTACATGAATACAATACAACAGAAGATAAATGGTATAAAAAAAAATTATACATGGATTAGAAAAATGGGAAAACAGTATCCAATACTATGTTAACTTTCACCTTATATATATATATATATATATTGTTTTGTTTATTTGACAAAACGACTATCGATTGCTGATTTTCATAATTTTCGATTGAAATTTGGGATTAAATATAAAAAAATTAATACGTAAGTAAAAGAAATATTTAACATGCAAGTACAGTAATGAGTGGAATTCACTCACCCCCTTTATTTTTTAAATGAAAAATTTTCTTATTAAGCCCTTTAATTTAATAATAGAAGAAATATAGAAGAAGAAAAAATATTTAAGTAAATGAGGGGAAAAAATGTTTTAAGTGAAATTAATTTTTCTTTGAATATTTATTTTGTTTTGACTTAATGATATTATTTTTTACACATTAAATAAATACTTTTATACTTAAATTTTAATATATTTTTTTCTTTTAATAAAGGTTTCTCAATTACAATCGGAAAAGGGTCAATTTCTCTCTCTCTCTCTCTGTATATATATATATATATACCGGAAAAATTTAATTAAATAACAAATGGATTTATGGCCCACTGATCGTGAAACCACACATAGGCGTACTCCCGGGTACCACTCTGCCTACCCCACTTTGGAGATCACAGACATAGTACACAACACGTCAAAACGGATATAGTTATTGAAGTCCTATCATTAGACAAGACAGTCCGACCGGAAAAAAGATGATGCCGTCGGCTATTTCAGCATTACCTTCAGAAATATGTCTGACGCCCCTCGCTATGAGGAGTAGGGAAAGTCAAGGGGACTCTTATTGCCAAGACTAGAATTCATTACAATTCAAAAAGAAACTATTTTCCCTCTCAAAATATTCAGAGAAAAAAATAATAAGCGGTATATGCATTAAAAAACTGAGACTAAGTGAAAATATATGCAGTAGAACCTCTGTAAGTCGAACTTCAAGAGAGACGCCAAATAATTCGAGTTATAGAGTTTTCAACTTATGGAGGATTTCGACTTGCGCGGATTTTGTAAGGAAATATTAGACTTGTAGAGTTCTTTCTAACTTATTTTGAGTTAGAGAGGTAAAATAAATAAAAATTCAAGTTACAGAGGTAAAAAACATGCTTATTTGCAACTCTTAAAAGTTATATTATGTACTACAATAAAAAAATCAAAATAATTCCGAAATAATTTCAAATGATCGAGTTGTAAAGGTTGTACAATCAAACATTCGAGATACAGAGGTCCAATTTTTTTTTTTTTCGAGTTACGGAGGAAAATATGTACCAAAATGGCTTGTGGGGATTGACTCATTATTTCGGCTTATAGAGGGTTGAAATTTCGAGTAATGGAGGTTTGGGGGCTTGAAGGGAAGGGAACAAAAAAATTTTTCGAGTTTTGGAAGTTTTCGACTTATCGAGGTTCTACTGTATATATATATATACAAAAAATAATAATAATAATAATTCTTTTTTTCAAGCTTTTATACAACGACATGTGGGAAAAAGAAAAACAGTTGTAGCGAAAAAGAATTCTTGTAAGTTTAAATTCATTAAAATGGATTGCTATTCAGCAAAAAAAATTGAGTTTTTAGAAATACTAATAAAGACAATCAAATTGTATAGAAGGAAGTTTCGATTGTACATTAAAATTACAGGAAAAATGTTTTAACTTCTTATGTGTTTTTCATTTCGGTTAAAAACGAGTTTAGATTGGTTAGGAATGAACGACCTTGCAAAGAATGTTAACTTAACAGCACGTAAAAAATAAATCGCGAAAATGATTTAACATATATTAATTTCATTTCTTCGTATTCAAGTTAAAAAAAATATTGTAATATAATAATAATAAATTATTAAAAAAAAAAAACCAATATTTTTTTAATAATAAAAACCTCTCGAAAATGACTTAACATAAATTTTATTTCTTCGTATTCAAGTTTAAAAAATAATGTAATACAATAATAATAAAAAAAAATTAATAACAAAAAAACAATAATTATTCATAATAAAAATCCTCTTGAAAAAATGACTTAATATATATATATATATATATATATATGTTAATTTTATTTCTTCGTATTGTTAAAAAATAATGTTATATAATAATAATCATAAAAAATTAATAAAAGTTAAAAAAAATAATGTTATATAATAATAATCATAAAAAATTAATCGAAAAAACAAACAACAACAATTTTTTTAATAATAAAAGAAATCTTCCGAAAATGACTGATTTTTTTTTGCAGCGAACAAGTTTGTTCAAAAAAACTGAATAGGTCAAATTTGTTTCTTTAAATTTGATTTTATTTTAATATGTTTATACCTAAAAACCTTTGTGCACTCGGTTGTGTCGTACTAAACAAACTTGCGCATTTCCATGTATTATCCAGCAACAATCCTATCTACTTGGTTCAGCTCACTTTCAAAATGGATATGTTTTCGACAATAAATATTTTAGGAGATTAAAAAAAAAAAGAAATGCCTTAGATAAGGATCCTACACTCAGCCTACCACATTTTTGACAAAGGATTAATCTGCTATCATAGAAAAAACCGTGGCGCCAATATTGAAAGCATGTTCCATATTCATGGCAAAGTAAATGGGGTTGTTACTAGATAATGCAACGAGTAGGTCTGCCTGTATCCCCACATATGGGTGAACAAATGCTTTTAGGCATAAAAGTAAAATTAAAATAAAATCAATAAAGAAAAACTATTTGACTAATCCATTTTGAGCTGGTTCGTTGAAAAAGTCGCAGGAAATCGGTAAAAATAAAGACTATTCATATGGTTAGATTAAAAATCTAATCGAGCTATTTTGTTGAAAATTTCACAGTTTGCTTTCATGAGGCCAGGAGTGTTTAAGAGTGGTTTGAACAAACTCCGATAGGTAGCGCTGGCGTTTGTATATCTGTATAAATAAAAAACGATGTTCGTATGTGTATGTTTCGATTGTAAGGAATGTATTTTTGTACATTTCGTACAAAAAGCGCATTTTGTTCCGAAATACTGAATACAATAAGTGAATGTGCAAAATACTATACAATGGGATTTCCATGTACATCACAATAATTAATAGGAAAAATATTTTATATTTATTTAAAATCTATATTATTTATATTATTTTATATATATTTATAAAAATATATAACATTTAAAAGAAAGGGAAAAAATAACAAAAACAAAACAACAATGAAAAAAAAAAAAATGAATTATCAAACACTTACATCATTTTAACTAAACAAATGAATTGACGTAGAACTTCAATTGTATTTATTTAATTCATATATTTACTTAGATTGAGCAATAGCGAAGCATTGACAAGTCCGCTGGCATTAAATGAATGCAACTTAAATTTTTTTTTCTTCGTTTTTCTTACTATACTTTATTATACTCCCTAATTGTATAAGGAGAAATGAAATTAATATATGATAGGAAATTTTCTAGGTTTTTTTATATTTTATTTTATAAATATTATTACTACTTATTTTTCAATTCCTACTATTAGCTCACACTCTCCCTATATATATCTTGTTCAAATTTTCAATCGTTCATAAAATACTTTTTATTCATCCCTCTCAAGTTCAAATACATTCTTTTTTAAACTTGTAGTGGATGACACTGGATGTTAATGCAGTTTTTTTAAATATTAATTCAGTAATTAAATTTAATTCATTAGTTTTAGTTTTTTTTTTAGATTTAAGTTGCATGTATCTACCAACAGATGGCGCCAGATAAATTTAAAAAAATGAATGAAAATTATTTATAAAGGACTTTCTGCAATAGAGTGAAAAAAAGTAGGAATTGACTTTTTTTTTTTTTTTTTTTATATTACTTGTTTTTCTCTCTCTTCACGTGTTCTCTCTTTCCTTGCGATACTGTACAGCATCACAAAATCATTCGTTTTCAAATATTTTTCGAAGGGTGGGGTGGAGGTTACTACGCATTCCGATTGAATCGGGTTCTCTACCCCCTGAAAGGTGAAGCATCCTTGAGGGGAGGGGCCCAGAATGAGGGTCTGCCGCCGAGAATTTCATACCGATTTTCAAGCCTTATTAGAATCTCAATGAGCGTGAACTGATGCATGTATTCAGTGAGATCTCAAACCTTAAATGAGCTTTCCTGAAGAATCTCACGCAATTTTTAGTAGCTGTGGATGCTTGTAAAAAGAGGGGTGCGAATGTAAGTGGCAAACACATACCACAGCAATTTTTAAATCGAAAATTAAAAATGGTTACCAGTTGCCATACAGGGCCGGATTTTCCTATAGGCTAATTAGGCTTCAGCTTAGGGCCTCAAGGTCAAGAGGGGCTTACATTCAAATTGTTACCCAAATTAGAATGACACTATTCTAAAAACAGTACACACTAAAACACTGAATCGAAAATAAGGAGAAATTATACACACGACTAATAAAACTTAAAATTTATAATAATTCATACTTAATAACTTTAAATGCGAATTATTATGAAATAAATTTATCTGAGTAGAATCTTCAATGTATTGAATATATTTAATTTAATTTGTTAGAAAATAGGTTCATTTTTATTGCATATTTTATTTTCGTAGTCAAAGATCTTTATTATTTGAATTTTGTTTCTTTGTAAATGTTATGTTTGATTAGTTATTGTTACAAGTACTCTATAGGGTGCTGAGAATAAACGTCCAAATAAGTGTTATCGACTTATTTTATTTTTTTATTTGTTATGCGTGCCACATTTTTTATAAAGATGAGTACCCATCACAAGATGTTTCATTTAACATATTGATTGTATATCATAGTAATGATGTATTTTACTATCTCTCATGTAATTTACAAACTTAAAAATGGGAGGTGAAATAAGTGGAATAGCCTAGGGTGCCTTTTCATCTAAATCCATCTAAGCCTGTTGCCATACCATACAACTCAGAGATTCATATTCTTAGCTCTATCTGTGATTTATAACATTTTATCTTCTTAAACACGACAGCCTGTTACAGGCCAAGGCTGTCTCTTCAAGTTTCCTTTATCCGACCCTATCCTGCGTAATAGCCCTTAACACCAATTAACTTTAGATCCCTTTCGACATCATCCATCTCTCTCTTCGCCTATTCCCTCAATTCTCGAAAACTTATCGTTTAAGCTGGAAGTGCATCACCCCATCTAAACACATGGCCCAGCCATCTAATACGAGATGCCTTTACAATTCTCGCAATATCCATTTCATCCTATTTTCTATATATTTCAAGATTGTAAAGAATACTCCACATTATTTTGTTGTATTGGACCAAAGATCTTTTTTAGGATTTATCGATTAAATATTGATATCTTCTGTGTTAAGTGTCCAACATTCTGATAACATCAGATCAAGTTAATGTTAAAACGACCATCAATATCCCTATATTGCGCACAAGTAAAAAAAAAAGCTTTTTTTTTTTTTTTTTAAATCGAGGAAGTTTCCGTTAAAATAGAATTAGTTTAAAATTTAAAGTTACCAATATGCCTGATGAAATCATATATTACATAACAGAATTTACATACGAAAAATATTTTTAAAAGAATAATAAATAAATACATAATACTGCACAGCATTTTGAAATGAAAATATGAGCATTGTAAGCGTAAGAAAAAAATTCTTAAAAATTTACAGCGACAAGCTAACCACGAACTTTATCCATTAAACTCTTTAAATCCTTGAGTCATCATCGACTAACAGTTTTTCTGATAATAGAAAAAATGTAATAGCAGCACTCAATTTATTTGTGCGCATTAATGAATGTTATTTTCTTGGTTATCAAAAAGAATTACATAAAATTCTATTTTCACGGAAGCTGACGCTATTTATCTTGAAATTGAAGAAAGTTTGCAAATGAGCAATGATGAGAAAAGTAATAAAGACTACTTTTTTTTCCATAGCAAAAAACAGAGAATCCGTAATGGGTTTTTATTTTTGTTATGTTATAGAAATGTTTCAATAAAGAACGGTGTTTCTTCCGCTGACATTATTATTTCTCATATTTGCTCTTTCAGAGAGCAAAAATCTTAATAAGCAAGTATCGAAATCACCAGCGTATTTTTCCTCTGTACCAACTAACTCAACTATTCATTTGAGTCAATTCATCACAGCTTTATTTTATGCCATCTCATTCATCAACTCGAGTATCATCATAAATTAATAAGTTCTGCTGTTTCCCGCAGTTTTACGTCCTAGAAACACACATTTCTACTTTCTCACAACTTTCAGTTCTATGTATTACGTGTTTATTTTTGTAGATCCTATTTCAGTCAATTTTTGTACATCCTACACCAAGACATTGTCCCATTCAAAAAAAGTTACAAATATCTATATTTAAAGAACACAACATATCAATACAAAATTCAAAACAGAACCGACAAGGAATGAATTAGAAACACCACGACCATCTTGCACATTAAAAGTCACAACAGTATAGTTTGTCCCAACATCATGTGTGAAAGCCCTTGGTTCTCACCTTACTGTTCTTTTTCAATTTCTACCATTAGTTCACACTCTCCCTATATATATTTTAGATCTTGTTCAAATTTTCAATCGTAAATTTTTAATCACAAAATACTTTTTATTCATCCACTCAAGTTCAAATACATTTTTTTTTAACCTGTAGTGGATGACACTTGATGTTAATACAGTTTTTTCAAATATTGATTCATTCATTAAATTTAACGTACAAACAAAAATAATAGTCCAATACCATATATAGAAAGGAAAATGGAAAATTGCAAGAAAATTCACCTTCTATTTCGCCACTTAATAGTGTGATTCTGTCATATGTATATACATATTTATATTAATTGTAATTTTTTAATAAAAAGTAACTAAAATAAAAATTTTCTTTGTTGACCTAAGTAAGAATTGACTTGAACAAAAATTTTTTATGTATTACTTGTTTTCTGTGTGATAATTGTGATTTTACTCTGTTTCTATACTGTAAATGCATTATAGAAATATTCAACATTACACCACTGCTTAATTCTGTGCCCTACATGTATATTTATAACTAAATCATTGTACTATTGATTTTATTAATTCATGGATGACAAATCTTTGTTCAAGATTAACTAATATCTTATCAAATTGGACATTTTATTGAAGATAAGATAAAAATAAGTACTTAACTGTTAACAAAGGTAAAAAAAAAAAAAAAGGTATTTGTGCATTATTGTGTAGAATTTTGTTGTTAGTTGGAATAAATTTACTGTACAAGGTAAAAAAAAAAAAAAAAATCTTCAAGTAGGAAAAAACAAGTGGATTCCTTTTTATTTTATTTATTTATGTTTTTTGAAAAGAAGGGGGGGAAGAAAAAGAACGAAAACAAGTCCGATGCCATTTTTTTCCGGTAAAAGACAAAGCAAGATTCCCTCGAGATTCTGTTGCCGGGTAAAGAGCCCGAGTTGAGAGGTCCTGGGGTCAGATGAGA
The DNA here is from genome assembly GCA_021605095.1 of Caerostris extrusa. Taxonomy (NCBI): domain Eukaryota; kingdom Metazoa; phylum Arthropoda; class Arachnida; order Araneae; family Araneidae; genus Caerostris; species Caerostris extrusa. Next base: position 26,454 of record BPLR01020831.1, read on the forward strand.
GGCAGAAAACATGCCCTCTCATGCTTGCAAATTCACTTCGATTTCCCATGGAAGCATCCCCCCCCCCTTCCCTCTTTTCCCGCGGGCGTTTTTGGCGCGAAACGGGGCAACAAAAGGCAAGCAGAAGGCGAAACATTTTAGCGCGAAAATTCTCAATGGATTTTTTTCTGATGATGAGAATGGCGGGAAAATCGACTTTTTTTTTTTACACATGTGATATTTATTCTTCAATTTCCAAGCCATTTTCAGTTTTCTTCGCCCTGAAAAATATACTTATACATTGCATAGTACATTTTACATATCCACATAAGGAATGTTTTTGGAATTTAATCTATTATTTATAGAATTTTAGTAGGCTGGCTTTTATTGACATATAAATCTATTTTTGATCTTAGGCCTTTTCTGTTTTTGTATGGTAAAAGTTTTCATGTATATTCCACTGACATTGTTTTCCTTGCAGAAATGACTGCTTTAAGAGAGCGGAAGTGCAAAATGATTGACATCATTGAAATTGAATATTCTACTTTCGAAGCTTTTCTAAATTTTAGCCTGTTCTTTTCTAGAAAATTTTTCTCTGCAAAACTGAATAAACTACACTCCTTCCATAAATTCTATTGATTGAAACCGCCCAAAGCTCTATCATTTCTTTTGATGCTATTATTCATCAATGTCTGTGTACTCTATGCTGTGCGTTTCAGCGTATGTTTATTTTTTTAAGCAGGTTTTCAACTATATATATATATTCACGTTTGGATGAAAGATAAAAATTCAGATACTATTCGATCACTATCCAGCTTTAATTTTATTTAAGACAACATTTAAATGCTATAAAAATATTGTATTCTGTATTTATATTATATTGCAGAACAGAAGATAACCCTTTTTCAATAAACATGCTAGTTTGGATGCAGCACCCCATATTTATTTTTTTAAATTTTTATCTCTAAGATATCTAATGTCAACGTTCCATTTCAAAGTTATGCTCCACAAGATAGTCATGGTTGTTGCTAATTAATACTATTGAAAACGCAATCTTATTTGAATCTACACATATTGGTGACAAACGTGTTTATATATATATAATAATTGATCCATAAAAACCATGTGAGTCACTGCTATTGGGCTCGGTGACTTCTCAAACACTTATTAATGTGAATCCAATTCTATATTGCATTATACTTTTTAATATGAATAATTTAATTTAATATGAAGTCTATGTTGATCCAAAATCAACAACATGAAGTTTATTTTGAAATTTACTCTTTATAAATGAAAAATATTTATTTTTTCTTTCGACAAAGTTCTGAGTTCCTAAATGGCAAATATTTTCTTGTCTTTCTATTTTATACTCTCATTTTTTTTTTTTTATCACTGTTACACAGAAATCAATAAAATTATTTATTTTATTTATTTAAATACGATTGTGAATTCGACAATTCGATACAAATTTCATTTTCAGAAACTAATCATTTTTTCAACTTGTTGATACAAACAATTCGTTGAATGGATTTGAAATCTAGTGATTTCCACTATTTCGCTTAGAGGGGAAAAAATGTCTGAAGATCACCATTATAAAAATATTTTCCCGTTCCCCCAAGAGGTTCCTCCTATAATTCCAGGGATACCCGTCCTCTATGGTCATACTGCAATCATAATCATAACTGGATCGACAGCCCGTTGTGGGCCTTGGCCTTCTTTAAAAGATCCAACATGGCTGTTCTCCTCTTGGCCGTGGACCTTCAGTTTTTGTTCTTAATAACGTTAAAATCAGAGTCTAAACCAGTCGACCCATCTCTTTTTCGGTCTTCTCCTTGGTCATTGTCCAAAGGGGATTGAATTGAAAACCCTCAAAGCAGCTCTATCACTGTCCATTCTCATGAGATGACCGGCCCATCTCATTCTGTTCAGTTTAACAAATTTTAGAATGTCAATATCTCTAAAAAGTTTGTAAAGTTCAAGATTGTATCTTCTTCGCCAATTTCCATTGTCATTAATACCACCAAAAATAGTTCGTAGCACTTTTCTTTACTGCAATAGTGGAACATAAAATCGCCCGGTTTGTATACAAACTACCAACATCTTAATTGGACCGACTGACCCTTCATTTTCGAATGTGAGGCGAGGAAAGAACCCTTTTCCCGCCTTCATTAGCGATTCGAGCGTCGTCATCCGCCGCCGGGGCGTAACAAGCGGGGCGATCAGCTGCCGTGGATATCCGGCGGAACGCATGCGCGGAACGTGGCGCATGCGTGCCAGGTGGCCGGGGCAGATGGAGCCCTCAGCTGCGGAAAGAGTTCGATCCGATTCCGAACCGGAGAGGATGTCCCAAGAGCAAGGTCTGCTGAAACATCCGCACCAGTGGAGAACGAGTTTTTTACTATTATTTTTTTAATTATTTCAACAACCCGAACATTTAATAAAGTCGAATAAACAAAAGCATTCATGATCAAAGAATTCATTTTTTGTTACAAGTTAATTGCTTTTTTAATTTTGCTTCGGTGATTTTTTTATGCTTATTATTATTATTTTTAAATTTCATAATGAAAATGGTATAAAGTGGTGGTTCAAAGCATTCAAATTTAATTAAATATGTCGAAGAAACATATTGCTCGACACGACTTCAAAACGAGGGCCTATAATCAGGGCCAGATTTCCCTATAGGCAAACTAGGGTTTAGCCTAGGGCCTCAAGATCAAGAGGGGCCTACATTCAAATTGTTAGTAAAATTAGAATGACGCTATTCTAAAAACAATAAACACTGAATCAAAAATAAGGAGAAATTCAACACCTATGAATAATAAACAAACATAATAAGTAATTTACAAACACAAAAATGGGAGGTGAAAGGACCTCATACGTGGAATAGCCTTTTCATCTAAATCCGGCCCAGCTTATAACTCATCACTACTGAGATAGGTAACTATAAAGATCCTATTTTTAGCAGCAGTTTACTGCTTTGAGGTCTAATGGCCGAGTGACTGGCGCACTGGAGCTCGGTGCCACAGTTGGCAAGGGTTCGAGTCCTAGGGGCGCCCTGAATGTTTGTAGTGTTTCGGAATCCACTTTAAACTGTTAGTCCCGGTCTAATATGATTGTTGGGCGTAGGACAGACAACCCTACTCCTTAAAAAAGCATTTACTGTCTAGAAATCTGCTGGGGCTGTTGCGCCACTGATGAAGATGTTTACCGATTTACATCTCAAAAACTACTCACATTAGATTGTGTGTAAAATTAATTTGGCTCTACCTTTCGTGGAGAGCATAAATACGAATTATTTGGAAGATATCCTAAATTACTTAATCCGTTTGGTTGACAACGGAAACGGATGTACCAATTACGGAGTTCTTACGGTGCAACAATAAACCCCAAACACCTCAACATCAGCATGATTGAATTAAAATTAATATGTAGTTGCAATAATTAGAAAAGAAAAAAAAAGGGGGATTTACAAAATAGAGTAAAAACCTACACAAATTTTAAAAAAAAGATGAAATAAATCTGTTACAAAGTAAAAAAACCTAAATTGTTTATAAAAAGTTGGAAGACTTTGTATGAAAAAAAAAAATCTGTTTTGTCGTAAATTTATAATTACGACAAATCGAATCAAACCAATCAATTTGAATCGAATCAAACCAAATAATGAAATTTAAATTCCCTTTGTAAAAAGAACAGTGTCTTAAAAAAGAATTTAGAATAAAAAGGACTGAAATCAGTGAAAATAATTTTTATGGATGTTCTTAAATTGCTTTTTTTTTACATAAATAAAGGATATATTTAAATACTCAGAATTAGAATGAAAAGAATATATAAATTAAAAAAAAAAAAGAAGAAGAAATTCTAAAGAATGCTGAAGAATAAAGAGTTTGATCCGATTAGAATAAATTCTAATAACGAAAAAAAAAAAAAAAATAAAGAATAAATTTAAAAAAAAAAAACGCCATTTCACAACAATTCTTTCATGAAAAAATTAAATCAATGGCATTTATTTAATTGAATAAAATAAACTAATAATACTTAATGAAAATTTTTAAGAATTATTTTCAATTAAAAGGAATGGAAGGTTAACAAGAGAATGCTGCTTCATGGCAACAGCAACACAAGAAAAGTCGAACCTACGCGTGCGCACAAAAATTAAACTCATTTGGCATCCCAATCGGATTTGTTTCCAATATGAGAGGGTTTTTTTTTGTTTATTTATTTAAATATGCGGTACATTAAAAACGTGAAGATTTTTAATGATTGCTTGCAAACGGTTGGAAAGTTTTAATTTGAAATATTTTATAGGTAAGAAACGAAATCATTATCTGTTACCCTGCTCGTCAAATTCGTTTTTCTAAATTCTAATAATTTTTCTAGTTAGTGTAAATCAGTTTACATAATGTATTTGATGAAACTATAATAACAAAAATCGGACATTTTAAATACATAAGCTTTTTTAAAAATATACGTAAAAAAAATACATAATTTTTAAAGATATCACAAAATATATTCTAAGAATTCAAAATAATCAAATGAAATAGATTTTAAGCCGTTTCTTTCATTATACAATCTCCAATTTTCCAGTAAATCCAATTAATCAATTTATTTATTTTTAAACTTTTCAAATAAACTATTTATTATTTATTTTTTAAAAGTTTTAATGGAATATATTTAAGTACATTTTATTATTTCTAAATTAGAAATAGATTCGATACAGATTGAATTACGGCATAAACTGTAGTAACAATAAACATTACACCTTTTTACCTTTCTACTAATTAAAAAATAAAGGCTATTTCTTTTTCTTTTTTTCAGTCATAAAATGTAAAAAGAGAATATTTCTTTGCACATTATGCAGAATATTCAGTAGCAAAGTAATATTGAAGAAATATTCATAAGGGTATAAATTAAAAAGCCTACGTTCTAAGCCTATGAATAATATTTTGTACGACTGTACAGGTAGTTTTCAACTTATGATGGGAATTTCTTTTGAATTCTTACTTTTGATCCTAGATGTGTTTCATTTTATTTTAATGTGCTGATAACAAAGCTTTCTATTAAAACCTAAAACTATAACGATGTATGTAAAAATTGAAAACACTAGTAGCTTAACAATACAAAATTAAGAGAAAAAATATCCAATGAAAACAAAGAAAGATACACTTTTAAATATGAGCTAATACAAGTATAGACAGAAAACCTAAACATTTTGGATTAATAGCTATGTTATATAAGCAATGTGATATTATTTTGTGAAATAAATAAATATTGTTATCATTATTTTCAGATCTGCATAATCTGATTCAATAATTTAAAAAAACAAATATTGGCATTTCTTGCAATTCAGTTGCTCTTTTCCACTTACTTCCAATAGAGATGTAAAAATTTTTAATAATAATTTCCGATTGTCATAAATATGAAAGTAAATTATGCAAATCATGAATTATCAGAATTTAGAACGTTAATCACAATAATAAATTCAGATACACTTTAAATATTGACATACATAATTGTTAATGAGTAAAAACCTAGAAATTAAAAATTTTAACTACTTGACTTACGTTTTTTTGAAGCTGAAAAACAAAAGTTATTTTAAATTGGCAATGAAATGGACGTCTTACCCTATGAGTAGCAGTGCAACAGTGAGATGTTCTTTTCCTGTAGCTTAACAACACCTACAATAGTTCAACAACAGAGCATAAAAGCCCGGGGGCAGCAATAACTACCACTAACCATCTAATAGCAACACTATGTGTGGCCAGCAAGCCACAACACTGCTTCCTGGCCTGTCTTCTAGGGGTCACTAAATCCGGAAGAGGACACTGGTTCAGAACATTATGTGGAGGTGAAGTCACTGAGTTGGGTCTCCAGCAACTGCTGGTGCTCGGTTGTTGATGCTGATGTTGTTGTTGCTGCTGCTGCTGTTGTTGATGGTTAGACCAGTTGTTGTTCGGAGGATTCCTACTGGAAATATCTGTCGAATTTATTTGTCTGTCCATCTGTGTACTTCTGGTCACCCATGGACTAGTAACTTGATCCCTTTTCAACTGCTGCTGAGGTGCAGCTATCACTTCACGTCGAGGCTGCAACATGGAACTAGTTTCTGCGGGTTGTTGCCGACTATTGCATATGATGGTAGTGGGCAAGGAAGTGTGCTGTAAGCCGTCCTGGTGGCTTCTGGCACAGATAATTCCTTGCGTGGAACTTCTGGACACCACTTGAGGCTGTGGTTGTTGATGGTGGTGAATATCATAAGAACTGCTCGATGGCACCCGGGCATCATAAATGCCACCTACGGGTACGGATCGAGTCCTGGCGTGTTGGATGCTGCTGGCACTGTTTGTTTGTGTATGATGGGTGACATCCGGCAGTCTACCCACACTGGATTCTGCCCTCCGGGTCACATCTGGTTGATGGTTCTCCAATATTCCTCTAATCCTCCAAGTGTCTCCAGCTGATCTGGTGGAATGGGCATCATTAGTGCCGCATCAAACCACTGTTATTGCTGATAGATCCGTGATAGCCAGCTGGAGAAGAAACTGTTGGTGACGGGTGCCCTGTTCTGCTGGTAGTGGTGCACTGATGCAGGTGAGGTGTAGGACCTGCTGGACCTTCGGCACAGGTCGGGGTATCCGGTGGGCCTGTTGTTCTCCAGACCAGCGTTGATGTCTTGGGGCCTCTCCCAGAATTGGCGAGATATGTGACTAGGGTCCACCCTGCACCTGGGGCATGTAACATGGTTCCTGGATCGGGTGCGGATTTCGACGGGAATGCTGAGAGATCGGTTAAACTCCGCCATCTTTGGGAAGAGAAGAGACGAATCGATCGTGGAACATCACCAGCAACAAAAGCGGGGGAGAAAAACCGTAGCACACTTCTCGATAAACGTTCCTCCTCTCTTGCGACGGAATCGCGACTGCGTCAGCAGTGGAGCCTGCAGTCGGTTGAAGCCGTTTTCGCGGGGAGGGGAGGAAGGGGATTTGCCAGCGCCATCTATCGGAGATGGGGAGAAACAGAAACGCTCTTTTTCTTTGGAATTTTTCTTTATCAAGCTGTGGTTTATCAAGAAAGAAATTTGAAATATATATAAAAAATAATAATAATAAATAAATAATAATAATAATAAATAAATTAATAATAATAATTATAAATAAATAAATAAATAATAATAATAAATATATAAATACATTAAGTAATATATTTTTATGTTTTCCTACATTTGTTTAAATTTTATTTTAAACAACAATTTTATAACTTTAATTCAATTTGAAGATTTTTAGTAAAGATGAAATCCTGAATTAAGTAATATATTATCACTTGCCTTAATTCACCTAACTGACATAAAGATTAAAAATAAAAAAATTAAAAATTAGCTTTTTTAAAAGATCAAGAATAACTTAATGCTGATCAAGTAGATGTTATATAATATTACTGGGATTTAATGTACTTCGATACAATATTATACGTGCAACCACGGATTAATAAAAAAAATGACAGTAATAAAAATATATACTGTTTTAGAAATGTTTTGATGCTTGTAAATTGTTTTATTGAATACAAACTATATTTTTAAATAGCTAAACAAGAAAACGAAACAAATATGTATGTTTATAATTCATTAAAAATATGGATAATTAGATTTCTTGTATCCTGTTCCTGTTAAATATGGTAGATAAAAGGTGTCAGAGCTACAATATTCTCCTCCTGAAATAAATTGCATTTATACGGAATGGGAATTTGGCTGCGTTAAATTAACGAGTTTGCGCCAAATTTGTGAAGAATCCTTACTTTTAAGAGAAGGGAAGAAGATAAAAATTCTTTTTCTTTAAAAGAGTAAAAAAGCGCTTGACATCAGTGAATAAAGTTAAATTGCTAATATTTATTAGTATATTTCTACGGAAAAGCTACTACTTAACGCATACTAAAAATTAACTGTAGTGCTATGCCGAGAACTCTTTTATGGATTTATTTTGAAAAATATATAAATAAACGAAGATTTTTTATATATATATAAAAACCTTGCAAATTATTACATAAGAAAATTATACATGCGCCATTAGTGGCAAAACGTATTTTGTTTGTATTATGGCTCCTCTGCAAGAAAAAATCGATTGGTTATTCTGCTTTGCAACTTTGTATCGGATGTAAACAAAAGATTATCTTTTACATTTGTATCAATGGAAGTTTCAAGCAGAATCGTTTTTGCTTATGTGTGGCTACAACTAATACTTAATCGTGGTCTTTTTGAATACGTATTTTAAAATATGAACGGATGTACATGTTTCGGAGTACCTATGGCGTAAATATACCCGAAAACCTCCACATAATCATTAATAAAAGAAATTACAATAATAAATTTACATCATTTAAACAGATTTCAAAAGGAAATTTAGGCTATTGAAAATTAGAACAAAATTACAATTTAGAATTAATAAATCAAAAAAAAAGTTAAATTTAAGTTTAAGTTTAAATTTACTCAGGTACAATTAGGGGTCTGATTTGCGTTTCCCCGCGGAAGGTAAGTGTGGGACCGGAACAGTTTTTATAATATGGCTGCGGGGGTTGTATTCTATTATTCTTTTTATTTTTTATTTGCAGTTCACTATTGTTTCGAAGTCTTCAAAAAAGCCATCTTCCTGTACAGGTCCAACATTTTTTCCCAATACTTTCTCTGATCTGAATTTGATTTTTTCTTTACTAAATAATAAGAATTTTCAGTTGTATATGTGTGTGGGACCTGCTGGTCAGTGGCTGGTACTCGGTACCACAGGTATCGGTGTGAATCCCGGCGGTGTCATGGATGTTTGTAGTGGTTCGGAATCCACTTTAAGCTATAGGTCCCTGTCTTATATGACCGTAGAGCGTCGCAGAACGTAATTAGACTTCTCTCACCCACATCATTCTGAAACTGTATAGGGGCAACTCAACTCTAGCCATAGCGATGTGGTGTGGCGTAGTAGTATATATGTGTGTGTAGTCAAAAATCAAATTATTTAATTATGTTATGCATATACACTAAATTCTGAATTGACAATTTGAACATGATTACATTTGTTTAGTGACATCGAAAAAAATAGGGTTACTCTAATTTACGCTCCTTTTTTACATACTTCTTGTGTTACACATACCCTACTTGAAACCACTGTTCTAAAGTAACACTGTTTAAAAACGGGAAATAATCCAACTACTCATTAGCATGGTAAAAACAGCGAAATTCATCCAAAGAATTCGTTCAACATTCATTTGGAAAACGAATTGATCCAGATATGCAGCCACAAATTAAATTATTAATTGACACATGAACGTGATAGCATTTGTTTAGTGATATCGAAAATCTATTGTTGGACGCATCTTTGAACAAATTCTTTGGATAAATTGCGGTGTTTTTACCATCTAATGGGTGCATGGATTATTTTCCGTTTTTAAACAGTGGTTTCCAAAGTAGGATATGTGTACTCTAGGGCACGCAAAAAAAGGCGCGAATAAATTAGAGTAATTTATTCGCGCATTCACAAATGCATCCAATTCTATTTTTTTCGATATCACTAAACAAATGCAATCACGTTCAAATTTTTAATTCATAACTTAATTTATATGCATAGCGTATAAAATAATTAAATAATTTGATTAACGAATTCTTTGGATAAATTTCGCTGTTTTTACCATCCCTAATGAGTAGTTGGATTATTTTCCGTTTTAAACCGTGTTACTTCAAAACAAAATACTTTCCGAAGTAGGATACGTGTACCCCAGGGGTACGCAAAAAAAAAAAAAACCCGCGAGTAAATTAGTGTAAGATCTTTGGAAACCCCTGTTCCAAAGTAACACTATTAAAACGGAATATAATCTAACTACTCATTAAGATGGTAAAAAACAGCGAAACTTATCCAACGAATTCATTCAACATTCATTTGTGAAATGAATTGATCCAGATATGCGACCACAAATTCGCTCGGATCTCTCTTCATCTCCGAGTTACCAACGCCGTTGTGAGGGAGGGATGGAATTTCCGTCGCTCAAGGGGGTGGGGTGGGGTGGGGGAGGGAGCACAGGTAGAGAGCGTGAGAACGCAGGGTCAGGTAGAAGGCAGCCTCGGGCAGGGGGTCGTCCACTCGACCTATCCCCCCTCCTCCATCGTCGTAGAACGTGATTCGAGCAAGTCGAAGGACGTTTCGAATCGTTTTTGAATGAATGAGACGAAGAAGGAGGCAGCTTTACCGGGTTAGTCGCTGTGGTATGCTAGAGCCGGGAATATCGCTTTTATTATTTTTATTTTATTTTTATTTTTCATGATGAGAGGAAGTTTTGCTTCTTCTTTTTACTTTTCTTATCTGTTTCTGTCATATAAAGAAGAGTAAAGTGGCTTATCGACGTATCTTATTCGGATTGGGGTATCTCAGGTTTTATACTTCTTGACAGAACTTTTATTTATTTTTTATTTCTGCGTTATTTTTAACGCAGAGTTATGCGTATTTATAGACATTCAATAGTATGTTTATTAACGTAGAGTATGTGTAGATGTATATACATACTCTGCTTTTTTCTGTATATTTTTTTCACGAAAAATATTTCATACATTATATATTTTTTTATTTTATTTTTCTTGATGAGAGGAAGTTTTGCTTCTTCTACTTCTTATCTGTTTCTGTCATATAAAGAAGAGTAAAACGAGAGTAAAAGTGGCTTATCGACATATCTTATTCGCATTGGGTATCTCAGATTTTATACTTCTTGAAATAATTTTTTTCTTTCTTTCTGCTTTATTTTTAACGCAGAGTTATGTATTTATAGACATTCAATAATATGTTTATTTATTATAGAGTATGTATAGATTTATACATACTCTGCGTATTCTGCATATTTTTTTTCACGAAAATATTTCGCATTTTTCTCCTGCAGAACTTTGGTTTTTGAATACTTGTTAGTGGTTCAGAATCCACGTTAAACTGTAGGTCCCGGTCTAATTAACCTAAAGTGTGCACAAAGCGACCGTAAAGAGACAAACCAAACCTACAAAAAATAATAAAGCTGTTTTATTATATATATATATATATATATATATATATTATATAAAAAAGTTTATATCTATATATTATGTCACCATTCTTTCATGTTTTTATATTCAATTTGATGTTTCGCAATTGAATATATTTGTTAACGACCTTTTAAGATCAAATCTTAAATACAGTTTTTCACACATCTTTTTTAAAAAAAGTCAAAAGTCAGAAAAAAAAATATCGTTTGTACAGCCACCCACACAAAAGAAAACACCACCTGTGCACTGAATGCTCCTAGAAAAAAAAAATCAGGATTTAGCTTCATCTCAAATCTTTATCTCAACTTCTGATATAATCTTCAGCACAGACCGACGCACTATCCGAGGTCCATTATACTTAAAAATGTGTTTATTATTATTATTTTTAAAGATTTCAGATTTAAATGAAAGATTAAATCAGGGAAGGAACAGGATCCACCTTTAGTTTCATAAAAAAAAAAAAAAAAATGGCAGCAGTTAAAAATGAGAAAATACTTCAGTTAATGTGTTTTTTAAATTTTTTTTTTTTTTTTATTGCTTAGAAGGTTTTATATTTGCATGTTTTATCTACGTATTTTTTTTTTTTTTCCAAAATCCTACCTCTTAATTTAATTGCCAAAAAACATTATCCTTTAAAAATTGTACTAATCTTAGCAGTTGTAATTGTTGCTAAATAATACATAGAAACGCACAAGCCCGTTTGTGTTAGCACATGCTAGCGAACAAACATTTTCAGGATTGAACATAAAAAATTCATATGTAAAATTCAAAAATGTAAATAAAACAAATAAAATTTATGTATAAACATATGTAAAAAATACATAAATAAATAAATAAAAATTTATGTATAAGCATATGTAAATAATATATTAAAATGTCTAATAAAAATACATATAAAAAAAAAAAAACATTTTTAGGCATGAATATGTAAAAATACATAAATGAAAATCATTTGATTCATCTCTTTTACTGATGGTGAAAAAATCAAAACCATTATTAAAACATTCAATAATGAATTCTATATCACCATAAGAAAAATAAATATATCTCTATGGTATATAATTTTCGGTTTTTTATTTGTATTTTTTTTTTTATTATTATTATTATTTATTTATTTTTTATATATTTATTATTTTTTTTATATGTTCGTGCTTCAAACTTTGTCCGTAATAAAAGATTTTGTGAGAAATAGGGAATTTTTTTTTTTCTTTTTTTTTTTTTTTTTTTGTATATTTTTCTCGGTTTATTAAAAATTTGTTTCTTAAAAGATTATTTTTATTTGATTTTAATTGTGTTCAAGCTAACATGAGAAGAAATGTGTGTGAGAAATGGATGCGAATTGAATAAATGTTTTTGAATCTCTCATCCTCACCTCAGGTAATCCAGGGAGTGGGACTGTTGGACTGTTTTTTACCCAGATATGAGAGAACCTTGCAAATGCACGTGTTTCGTTTCAGAGCATTCTGACCCCCCTCCTTTCAAGACTCGGAGAGGGCGGCAACAATCACAGCACCAACAAAGGACAAGTTTATTAGCCGAGTGCTGCAAATAGGCCCCTTTTGTGCCCGCCAACCCTTTTGTCCGGCTAGAATTCGGAACTCGGAGGAATCCAACAACAAGAGGGTCAGCGTCTAGATTCGCCCTTTGCTACATTCGCAGTTTGGAATATCGCCCCATTCTGTATTTCACGCTCTTCTTTTTTAAAAGAAAAGACAAAAAATTGCAGCGATGAAACAACAAACCTGCAAAAAGAGTTGGGAAATGACATCCAGTCTCAAGACTGAAATGCAATGAGTGTGAACCCCTTGTTGAAAAAGCAGATAAATTTAAATATTAAGGAGGCAACTCAATTGTCAGACAACCAGCAATCTTCATACAACCTTTGTAAAAGGTTGTCAACCTGTGAATTAACCAGCAGTAAAACTGACTGCTTTAGCAGCATACCGAGTAAATGTTGAGATGTCGACTTTTCTCGGCACGAGACTTTTAAATAGCTATCTTGAATCAACCATGAAGGACTATAATTAATGGAGAAATAAAATTCAATTTACTACAAAAATATCTTTTGTGTTTAAAATGTCGGTTTTGTTGTTGTTGTTGTTGTTGTTTTGTTGTTGTTGTTGTTGTTGTTGTTGTTGTTGTTGTTGTTGTTGTTGTTGTTGTTGTTGTTGTTGTTGTTGTTGTTGTTGTTGTTGTTGTTGTTGTTGTTGTTGTTGTTTAAGGTGTTCTGTAACACTTCGGTAGGGGCCTGAATGGCCGAGTGGCTAACGCCCGGTACCACAGGTTTCGGGTTCGAGTCCCGGCGGTGCCATGGATGTTTGTAGTGGTTCGGAACCCACTTTAAACCGTAGATCACTATCGTAGAGCGTTGTGGATAGTGACATATTAAAAATAAGGAAAAACTAACTGTTCATATACAGTGAGCCACAAAATTGAGTATACACCTCTAAAACTTTTAGACTTCTTCCAATTACAAATTAAATATTGATTTAAATAGATACATTTTTTATCCTAGATACTTTAACCTCTGCTTTACCATTCTATAATAACACAATTCTATAGTTAACTTATTTATTACGAAAAACGTTAAGCGATTCGAAGAAAAGATAGAAAACCATGCCACACAATTGAGCATACACTTCTTATATTTGTAAATTATGCCACCACTTTTTTTTTAGTTTCAAATTTTCTTTAAAGAGTTTCAGGAGTAGCTTCTGCTTATAACACGTGCTATTGCACTTCAACGCTTTTAAATAGTATTTTTTTCTTATTATAAATTGTAAAATGAGCTCACGTTGAGAAACTACTGAATATGAGAGCTTATTGGTTGTAAATGGTCGAAAGAGGGCAAATCTCTTCAGAAATCGCTTCGTTTATTGGTGTAACTCATGGTTGTGTCCAAAAGATACTACAGAAGTATAAAAAAACTGGATCTGTGGCCAATATTCCTGGAAGAGGACGTAAAGAAATACTGAGTACTACAGCGAAGAGGAAGATCAATCACTCAGTAAAGAAAGATCTGAGGGTGAGTGTGCCTCTAAACTAGCTGTATCGATGTCCTCTACACAATCGGGAAAAAGATCTCAGTTGAAACAATTCGACATAACCTTCACCAATATGGGTTTCATGGCCGTACACACAAATACGAAAGCCACTCATCAAATATGTGAATAGGCAAAAAGAGAGTGATTTTCGCCAAAGAACATCATTTAAAGCCTATTTCTTTCTGGAACACTGTAATATTTTCTGATGAAAGTAAGTTTAATCTTTACGGAAGCAATGGAAGATTTAAAATATGGAGAGAAGCTGGGAAAGCACTGCCACCCTAAAAACACCATTGAGACAGTCAAGTTCGGAGGTGGATCTGTCCTCGTTTGGTGTTGTATGTCGGCTGGAGGAGTTGGAGAGCTTACTTTTTATTGATGGTATTATGGACAAATCGGGGGATCAATCAATCATTGGGGATTTTAAATGATAACTTGAAAAAAAAAGTGCCATTAAGTTAGGGCTTGGGTCAAGCTTCATATTCCAGCAGGACAATGACCCCAAGCATACAGCGAAGATTGTGCAGTTATACTTGCTGTACCATTGCAAGAAGCAATTACACTCTCCAACCCAGTCTCCAGACCTAAACGTCATCGAAAATTTTTGGTCGAAATTAGAGAAAGCTGTTCATGAGCCCGAAATCACAAGCAAGGAAGTTCTCAAGAAGGTTCTGAGAGAAGAATGGGCTAAAATTTCTGTTGAAACTACTAAGACACTAGTAGAATCTATGTGCAGAAGATTACAAGCTGTAATTCAAGCAAAAGGTTATGCAACAAAATATTAATTTGTACGTTAAAAGGAAATAAATAAAGGTGTATACTTATTTTTGTGGCGGTGTTTTTCCTCTCGTCTCAGATCTTTTATTTTTTTTCGTAAAAATAAATAAACGTAACAATTTTATAAGTATAGTACGGTAAAGCATAGACTAAAAGTATATAAGGTAAAAAATTCAATCATCTTAAAGCATTCTTTAATTTATAATTGCAAAAAGTCTCCAAGTTTCTAAGGTGTATACTCAATTTTGTGGCCCACTGTATATAGGCGATTATAGTCCTTGTTGCTTCACATCCCCATATACCACTTCATTCATCATCACTTCGGTACCTGCCAATTTGGTGTTGTTGATTTTATAGGACTATAGGTATTGGTATGTTTTATAGGTGTTGTTGATTTTACTTGTGTTTTTCGTAAGCCAATTTAGAGTACAAGAATGTCTTGTAAGTGAGTGCAAATACTACACCCCTAAAGGAAAGGGAATAAGAAGACTCCTTAACCTCCTCATCTTAATAAATAAAATTAAATTAGAAAATAGTGGGCTACGGTCAAAAATCAGGAGTTAGTATAAAAATTCGGCTCAGCAATAAGAATTTTTTGACTAATTTTTAAAATTTTTTTTTACTTTGTTGACTACTTTTAATTATTAAAAATAATTAAATAAGAATAAAATAGATAAAAATTAAAAGAATTTAAGTAAAAATTCGGTTCAATTAGGGATCAGTTGTAGACCCCCCTCGTCAAATATATATATATACTAGTTGACCCGGCAAACGTTGTTTTGCCATATGCATTATTTCTATAAAATATTTTTTTATTTAAATAAAAACAACTTACTATAAGTGTGTGGAAATGTCGTTATGATTGGAAGAGGAATGGAACGTTGCAGACAATGACGGCGTATAAAATGATAATACACTAACCATTTATTTATTTCATCCTTTATATTTTATTAAATTAAGAAATATATTTTAAAATACATTATATAATAGCTGTATATACATCAAAAATAGTTATTTACATATTTACTACTGATTATGGCAATTAAAAAATAACCAACATCTCTAACCATCTCTAAGCGCAATGGAGTGTACAATATTTTTGGTTAGTCCGTCTTTAGCCAACACAAACAAACTGGATGGTTTTTACCCACACGCGAACATGCCACGTATAATTGTCCGTGGGAAAAACATGGGTGGCCAAATCTAAACCACAAACAGACATCGTTTGGCCTTGCGATTATTGATTTGCATTGCGAATGCCAATCTAATTGGAAATTGAATACGTTTGAATTTAATTGGCACATCTGTGGGAATCATAGGGATTCGTGGCAGCAAAATATTTTCGCCTCGGTACTTGCCATTCAAAATGCTGGCTTCGATAACGTTTTTCATTAATTTTTAATGACTAATCGTGTTCCATTGCACAACCGTGGTGGGTTCAAATTACGAATCAAAATAACCGGAGATCCAATCTTTAATTGTAAATGATGCGGTGGCATGCCTGGCGAATCCAATGAATTCAAAACTCAATTGAATAATTTACAGCTTCATTGGCATCGCAAACTGTATCGATAGATCTGTATGACACCAAGTCCCCTGGCAAACACTGCTGTATCTTGGAATATAAACCATTGACGTCCACATTTTTTGTTGCCAAAATTGCTCTTTCGCACAAATATCTTGATTGGTTAATCAAGATATTTGAATTGTGTGCATACATCGGGAAATATGTGGTCAATGAGATTATTTTGCGAGTCGATGATTGTGCAGAAATCTGTCGGCAATTTTATGCATCCAGTATTTTCATGTACAGCAACTTTTCCATCGCCAATATCTAACAGTTGTTTTGAGAATGTTTCAGCGGATGGATCTTGAAGCATTTGAGTGCATGTTTACTTTTAGTTGTAATTTTTCAATTACGCCACAGTGACGATGATTTTAAGCAAGCGTTGATCTCATCAGCGTATGTTGAACGTGGAACGACAGGAAGTGTTTGCCTGAAATCACCTGAAAGGAGTAACAGAGTACCGCCAAATAGTTTGTCGTTGTTTTTTATATCCTTAAATGCCCTGTTCAATGCCTCAAGCGAATGTTTGTGTGCCATAGTGCATTCCTTCCAGATGATAATTTTACACTGTTTCAGCACTGTGGCCATGGACGATTGTTTCTTTATATTGCACACTGCATCTGGGCTATTTTGAATATTCAGTGGCAGCTTAAATTCTGAATGAGCTGTTCTGCCTCCATCTAATAAAGTACCTTTAACAATGGTAAAACACGTATATTTATTTAACACGTAAATATTTCTCTTTTAAATTAAAACTATTCCCACAAAAATGTTTGTATAATATATACAGGTAAAGCAACGGCAGTTGTTGGCGCGACTTCACAACACGTGTTGATTTATATAAGATCACTTAATTAAATAAAAGTAAAAAAAATGAAGCTGTTTAAACACACGTGCTGTAATGTCATGACTAAAAAATTAAAAAAAAAAAAAAAAACACTATATTGTTACCGACTACATTGTTAACACTACATTGTTTTGCCAAAGAAATTTTAAAAATATTTAGAGGTGGACCACCCTTATCACTTAGGGGTTTAAAAATAGATTACGGCTGATTCGCAGACCTACCAAATATGCACAAAAATTTTCATAAGAATCGGTCAAGCCGTTTCCGAGGAGTTTGGCAACGAACACTGTGACACGAGAATTTTATATATTAGATGTTATAAAAAAGACGGTGCAAAACAAGAAAAAATTAACCAATAGGGGAAAAAAAAGCCCACCATGCCGTTCTCAAAACCGTTCTTAAAAAAATTTTGGTTTTAATTTATCAAAAAAATGTCTTTTATTAATTAATTTCTTTTTCTTCTGTTTTAGTAAAAAAAAAAAAAAAAGGAGTTATAAAAGTGAAAAATAAAAACCATAACTGTTGGTTACTAGTCGGCAAAAAGAAGAAAATTTCAGTGTAGATCGTAGTAGGGAAGAGGAAGAAAGAAAGCTAAACTTGGAATCGAAACCCTCAACCTCAATGTCATAGATTAAAAATTCCCTCTTAGTAGGTTGGTCTTGCTAAAATTTCGTAAATGTAAACTGCGAAAGATTCTTCCTGCCCTTCTTATCAGTATTTACTGCACGAACTGCTTCATAAAGTACAGTTGAAAAGTACATTTATAAACTCTTGAAACAAGCATTGCACTAATAGCTACAGTCTAGAATGTCCACAGTGTTGCGACACTCTGTATTTAACAACAAAAAAAAAAAAAAATAAATAAATAAATAAATAAATAATAATAATAATAAATAAATAAATAAATAAAAAATAATAATAATAACAAAAAAAAATGGCGCATGTGGGTTCCTGCATTACTGAAGCGAACCAACATTTATTTATTTTTTATTTTTATTTTATAGGATCGAAATTCGTTTAAAATATCAACACATATTTATTAATCCCTTAATGTCAGCAATAAATCTCCCAGAGAAGGATCTCAAATTACAGGGAAGGGCATACATATTACCACACTACAATTTCTTCATCTTGCTTAACGAATAGAATAATAAAGTCTTTATTTTTAAATTCTCCAAACTATTACGCAACCACTAGCTCTAAATTTGTTACATTTGTCTCCATTAACAAATATGACATTGCAAAAACCTTTCCTTTATATTTCATGCAGTGGAAATTCCAAGTATTTTATTTTGTACACTCGTGAAGAATTTATTCCTTCTCACATGATTTATGTAAAGATTAAAAGAAATCTATTGAATCATCTAGTTTGCCAATTGTCTCTGATACGAAATCCCAAAAGTTTTGAAAAACATTCTAATGACCCCTTTTTAAATAAAAATGTTATATTTTGTAACAAGTAATCCTTAAAATAGCTTTTTTCTTTTTTTTATTGAGGTGCATTGATGAACCAAATAGAAACATTAAAAAAAAAAAAAAAAAAAAGTGACAAAAAAATAAATTAAGGGACCCCAATACTTTCACAAGACAGGACACAAGTTTGAAAAATGTTTAAGAATTTTTATATATATATATTTATTTATTTTTAATATTATGGGAAAATTAATACATTCACTTTTGCTACCGATTTCATAGCATCATTACTACATCCTAAGTCAGGGTGATGAAGTCAAAATACGTGACTTGAACAACTAAAATAACGCAAAGGATAATAGGAGCAAAATCCCTCCACTAAAAGCGACTTTTAGGAGAACTTGAGGACTGAATAGAAAAGTTTTCGTTATCAAATACCCAGCTGGCAACTAGCGTACCGATTACGGAGTACCAACAGGGGGAAATACCCCTAAACCTCCTCATCTTAATTCATAGATAAAGTTAACAATTATGGTTGACTGCTTTAGGTTAGTGATAAAAATATAACAAGATAAAGTTTTTAAAAATTAAATAAATGGTAATTAAAAAATAATAATAATAATAATAATAATTAAAAAATACGAAAAATAAATAAGAGTAAAATGCAAAAAATAAAAATTAAAATTAAAAATAAAAGAATTTAAATTTAAATTCGGTACAATTAGAAAATGCCAAGCTGGCCGCCCTTGTAAAAGGGTCTTACAAGTAGCTTGCAGGAGCGATGCGGTTCAAATAAGCTGGTGGCTACTTTGTAGTCACTACCTTGAGAAGCGAAGACAGTTGAGAATGATTGCGACAATATGTGCAATGCATCTCAGATAATCGAGGCAGGCTGTCTAGTAAGAATTTTCTAAGTTTCTCCCATATGACACACACAAATCTATGACAGTTATCTCTAAAAGTCCCCTCGGAAGGCACTTTACTCCCTTAACACCCGTCGGTGGGCTGTTCGTGAGATATATAGGTATTTATATAGGGCATGATGACCGAGTAGCTAGCATTCGGTACCACAGGTTTCGGATTCGAGTTCCAGCGGTGCCATGGACGTTTGTAGTGGTTCGGAATCCACTTTAAATCGTATGCCCCTGTCTAATAAGATCGCAGAATGTTGTGAGGGTAGTGTTACCGCGTCCGTGTAGCATATCTTCAAGCTACACGTGCCCCAAAATTTTGGGAAGTGCTAAATAAATAATAAACGACGCAGCCCTTGCTTATGACATAAAGATTAACTGTCACTGTATTGCCAGTTGAATTAGAACAACATATATATATGGTACATGAAGCCCACCAATATTTAACAAAAAAGATTATTAATTATCGCTCAACATCATTGTTTACAGAACGGCAGATAGCTAACAGATTATGCTTTAATACAATTGCAATAGAAAGAACATTAATTATAGAAAAAACAGCACATTACATGCGAAGAACATTCAGCGTTAGCGTTAGAGAGTTCACCCGCTTCCTCTGTCGAGGACTTTCCAATCTGCAGATTTCTTGCCCTTTCCTGAATAAGATGTCGGAAATTTTGGGTCGTTTTCACTTGTTGAGTTTCGAACCACGCTTTCTCAGTTTTGACACACAATTGTGTCATGGATCAGTATAATTCGAGTGGGTCGATATGAAATCGAACTTTACACTGACTGTCGATACGAGATGCTTTACACACATTGTCACAATCACCGTCGATCCTCCTCGTCTATCAAAGCAGGGACTGCAAACAATGCTGCCTGTGAATTCAAACCTCAGCCTTTCTACGCGCACGTCGCCACTGGGCCACGAGTTCAGCTCTAGAAGAATGACTATGTTGTTGTTGTTTCTTATCTCACTTGGTAGACATTTAGACCAAGACCACGAACCCGTATGGACTCATGGTTGAAGGGAAAGGGCACAGCTTTTGTTGTAATGCAGAACCTGTAGGTAGAAGTGTAGACTGAACGCGACGGTCTACAGTCATATGAGAATGGGACCTACGGCTTAAAGTGGATTCCGAAACACTACAAACATCCATGACACCGCCGGTTCTCGAACCCGAAACCTGTGACACCGAGCGACAGAACACTAGACACTCGGCCCTACAGATTTGTAGGAGAGTTGAGTTTCTGCGTACATGATACACATTTACTCAGAATGAAAGTTTTTAAAAGTAACGTAGAAGTGGCAGGAGCTAAATAATTAAAAATAAAATTAATTAACTTAATTAAGAAAAAAGAAGAAATAATATAAAACTTGAAACTAGAACAAAAAGTGGTGATAATAGTCTATAGGGAAGTCGGTGTAAGTAAATGCTGTTGGGCGGCAGTGAAGTCAGGCGACGTATAAAAGATGTCTTTAATGAAGAGGCGAAAATACGCTTCAGTCAAGATAAGAGTGAAGCTGTTCTTACAAGCCGTAGATAGAAGTCTGACTTCACTCCGTGACACTCTACGGTCATATGAGACTGAGGCTTACGGCTTAAAGTGGATCACTACAAGCATCCATGGCACCGCCAGGATTCGAACCCGAATCTTGTGGCACCGAGAGCCAGAGTGATAGACTCACGGCCATTCAGGGCCAGAATGACTATAATTGCATAGAATAGCAAGGGAGGGGAAGGCAGCTATAGGATAGGTATTGAAGGCATGGCTAGAGACAACCCATGATTAATTCATTACCAGATTTATGCTTACCACTTCCTTTTCATTTTTATGCTTTTGACCTTACAAATTTTACTTTCGCTTGAACTCGCCGCGTATCCTAGGTTGGTAGATCCTCTGCTAAAGATGCACACGGATACAGGTTTTGTGAGAATCATTTGGAGGTCTCCATTTTTCAATGTTAAAAACAGTGTGAGCAACCTCTGACCCGGCATTTAGTGTTCCAACAAAAGCGCATAGAGTTCGTGCGAGTCACTTTTTTTGCTTAATGAAAACTACATGACACAAAAGAAGACCATCTCATTCATTGTTTGTTTCCTTGAGAGAAAAAAGCGAAGCAAATTTATTTTTAAGGATGCATCCGTCAGATAAAGTTGAACGCTCAGCAGGAACTGTTTGAAAAATTGCCGCCTTTTTTTACTTTTTGCTGTTGCTGCATTCAAAAAAGAGACCGCCATGAGACCAAGCGATTTTAACATGTTGCCATCTGTTTTCTTTTTTTACTCTTCCGTCATCTCCAAATCACGTTTTTTGGTGATTCGAAAAGCTTTTTCGTGTGTCTTTTTAATCTCTTTCGAAAGACCGAATTTTCTTGTGCTGAAAGGGTTCCTGTTTCTCATCTTTTTAAATATGGAGGTGAAAAATCTGTTTCATTTAAATGATAAGTCATCTAAATTTTTTTTTAATAAAATTATCCGCATTATTTTGTATATGTGCCATCACATTTCACAGATCCGTCATTATTCATTATTCTGAATTGCTTCCCTTCCCTCCCCCCCTCCACACACACACACAAAAATGTCCCAATGGAAAACGCATCTAAATTTTTGAAATGAAATAGATTATTTGAATTTTTTTTTCCTTTTACACAAATGTAAGGTTTTAATGTATATTTGAGCAATGTTCTGTAAATTTATCTAATTTTAATTAACAGAATTTTTAATAAATTTATTTAATTTTAATTAACAAATTTTCAGTACTCTCACACAGCAATAACATATACATAGAAATAAAATATCTATATATAAATAGGCATACTGTAAGTAGGCATACTGCATACTGTATGGAAGTACCTGTTTCGAGTACCAATGGGGTAAATATACCCCGAAAAACCTCCACATAATATTGTTAAATTTACATTATTGAAATTACACCGTGAATTTAGATAACATTATAAAAATTTACGCTAGTAAGTTAAACAATTAAGAAAGAGGTAAGTTAAGTTACTCAGGTACAATTAGGAGTCCGTAACACATTTCCACGCGGACAGTCAGTGTATTAATGAGTGTTTTATTGCTAGCCTCGTTTGTATAAAACGTCTCATTTTTGACGTGTGAGCTCCCACTTTCGATTATTATTATTTTTTAATTAAATGAAGGGAAAGAAATCCAATATGTGTGTGTGTGTGTATTGTTTGTTCTGATTAATTCCGAGAGTGTACAGAAATTGCTTTGAACGTAATCCGTTAAGTAGCTTTGTTGTTTTTATAGGATTAAGTGAAGATTGGATTTGTTGCCCATTTCGACTGCTGTTTAAAAAACTGCTGTTTTGTCCAGAAACATTGAACGAAGTACTAAACGATTGGATTCTCAAGAGCATTCCAAATTTAATAGGATGAAAGAAAAGGAGAAAAAAATATCAAAAACCAGACATCAATGAAAATAAAAGTATTCTCATACGTTTCAATTCATGTAATTTTAATTGAATAAATGAATTCCTTTAGAATTCATATGTATACTTACATTTAGCAATAGGGAAGCATTGCCGAGTAAGCTAGTCATATACACTCATGTCCATTAAATTAAGGATAATGAAGTTCAGGCAAAGAAAGAGACAGAAGCAAAACAAATTTGACTTATTTGTAAAGTCTATTTATTAAACAAAAGGTAAAAGAGCAAAAAAAGATGCTATATGTTTGACATAATTAATAAAATTGCGATTTTTACTCCCTGGAGCAAATTTCAAAAAAGAACCTATTTACAAAAAACAGTATAACATGGTTAGTATGATGGTTAATATGGAGTATGTCTCCCGGACGATGCAATACAGGCCTTACAACGCCTAGGCATGCTGAGTATCAAATTATCAATCTGATCTTGGGGAATATTACACCACTCATCAAGCAATGCCCTTCGAAGTTCCGGTTGACAGGTGGGAGGGGTTGACGGGCTGCAATTCGTCGGCCAAGCATATCCCACACATGCTCTATTGGATTCAAGTCCGGTGAGTATGCTGGCCAATCCATACGGGTGATATCCTCCAATTGAAGGCATTCGTCTACAATGTTTGCACGGTGAGGACGGGCGTTGTCATCCATAAACAGAAATTCAGCACCCATGGCACCCCGAAACAAACGTGCATGTTGTTCCAGAATGACATCCCGATAGATGTGGCCTGTCATCGTTACACTCTGAACATGCAGGTCAGTTCTGGAACCAAGAATAATTCCTCCCTAAACGAGCCATCCTGCACCACCGTAACAGTGTCGTTCAATGGTGTTCTCTTGGTGGTAACGGGTACCTGGCGCTCTCCATATGTAAGTCCGGCGAGAATCTGACTGCAAACTAAACCTGGACTCGTCGGAAAACATCACACCAGACCACTGTTGCGGTGTCCACAAGGCATGCTCTCTACTCCAGGTTAATCGCAGGCGACAGTGAGTTGCAGTAAGTGGAACACATCTGACAGGCCTACGAGCATATAGACCAATGTGCCCTAAGCGTCTGTACACGGTCTGCCTTGAAACTGTCGTACCGGTAGCTGAAGAGAGCTGACGAGACAGGTCTGATGCTGTGCTTCGTCTGTTTCTTTTGGCAGTAACTGCTAAATACCGGTCCTCATTCGGCGTGTAACTCGGGGGCGACCTATGCTGTAACATCTACTCACATTACCATCATCTTGGAATCGTTGCCAAAGTCTGGAGATGACACTCTGGGCGATTCCAAGTTCCTCGGATACTTCCAGCTGAGTACGTCCACATTCCAGTCGTCCGATAATTCTACCACGTAAAAAAATCATCCAAATGCTTCCTTTGTGCCATAACTATGCGGTTATTGCAATGAAAGGCTTTTAAAGCGCTTGTGAACAATTTTACTTCTTTGCCACCATTCCTTATATACCCCTCTCTTACACTCTCGTCATTGTGACGTACTATCCGCGCCATCTGGTGGTTTCCTGTAATTTGCATATTCTTCTTCAAGATGTGTGTGATAATTCTACAGGTGAAATTTTTATTTTAGAGTTCAATTTCTGTGTGATTCTGAATTATCCTTAATTTATGGACATGAGTGTATATATAGGCATATTAAACTAGATAAAAAAAAAAAAAGTCATTATAAGAAGATTCATTTTATTATATGAAATAAAATGCGAGTAGACAATTTCTAGCTCACTTTCCCAAAAAACGTAGACGAGACGAAGGGTGACTGAAGAAATAAAAAAATTTTGAAGTGAAAGAAATTGTATAAACAACGATTCTAAAAAGTTTTATTAGGAAATACGATAAAAAAAAAAAAAAAATGTGACAAATTTTAATGAACACTTCACGTTTATATTTAAAATTCTTATGAATAGTTTGTCCTTATACTAAAGCGATTTCATTCATATTTCAAATTTTTTTTTGTTGTTGTTGTTTATGCTTTACTATAAGTAAATAGATAGCTGTCATGGTTAATTTGTAGAATGTTATTTTTTTCAAAGTTGACTCATAAATACTATCAATCCAATCAATCATACTTAATGATGTTGCAACCAAAGATTAAACTGATTATAAGAGAATTTTGAATTTTTCGTGAAAGATCATACTTACATCATAAAGTAGTAATAAACTGATATAATAGACATCGGGGTTGCCAGTTCCAGGCAATTCCCTTTCTCACAGAGATAGCCTTGTAGGCGAATTATTTAAGGATCAATATATGAGACAAATCGAGCTCTTTTTTTACCTATATCGAGCTACCTTCCGAGCTCTTTTTAAACTCCAACCGGAACAAAGACTACTAAAGATCTCTGCTTCCTACTCAGATGCCCGTTACTAAGTTGCAACTGTAGAAAGATGATGGTAAAAATGCATTAAAGCTAGGGGGAAAACATATTTCTTATTAACTAAATAAATGTGTTTTGTTTACTTATTATCAATTTTTCTCAAAAGGAGTGAAAAAAAAAATATGCAAGGTATAAAAATAATGTAAAATGTAATAAATAATTGTTATAAATTAGATGGTGGTGGTGCGAGTTTTTTTTTGTCTGCAAGTCAAATTTGATTGTAACTACGTAAATGTGCAATGTAAAATTGATTCGAGAGCATCAAGTTGAAATGTACAGGTTCTTGCATTTAATATTCTTTTTCTAATGCAACTGGCAAACACTTAGACAGTTGGCTTTGATGCCTTAAAGCAAGAGCTGCACCGACGTTACTAACATAGCATTACCCTGGAGGTGCGTGTAGCTTGAAGATAAGCTATGGACGCGGAGTAACAATACCCCTCAACGCTCTACTATCCTCTTAGACCGGAACCTACGGTTTAAAGTGGATTCCGAACCACTACAAACATCCATGGCACCGCCGGGATCCGAACCCGAAACCTGTGATACCGAGCGCCAGAGCGCTTGCCACTCGGCCATCATACCCAGCTCTTCCATGTAATATAAAAACCACATTAATATCTTGCAATTAAAGCATCCAAGCCCACGCTTTTTTGCAAAATAGCATCCAGCTGAATATGTTACCATTGTCTACATAGATGATATGTTTTCAGGGTATTTATTTAAAACAGGAAAAAGTAAACTTTTGCTGAAAAGATAGATTATTTTTAGGAATATGCTACATGATATTTCATAAAAACTAACACCTTAGATATACAATTCATCCGATTATCTTTTTTTTTTTTTTTTTCTTTCCAATATCTCGACACAAAATGGAGGGTGAAACCTCAACTGGTGGAAACCGGCGCTTGCCATTCTTATCGCACAATGGGCGTCCGAGAGAATTTCCAAAAATTCGACCGACCGCTCTGCTTTCACTGGTTCAAAAACACGATGAGTCATGTTTTCGAGCAGCTGGGGAATGCGCCACAATGGATTCCCCCATGCACAAAAGGTTTATCCAACCGTACTATGGAGGTAGGCTCTCAAACTGTCGCCTGCACCCCCTCCCGCAAACCTTTTAGATTACTACAATAGGCTTCTCTTTCTAATAGCATTACATTGGACTTTATTTGCAATAGCGTCATTTGAAAACAGTTACTTCGAATTCTCCTAGGCAAATATGTATGTACTTTTTATATGCTTGTTTTTTAATGATATGCATAGTTTACCTTTACTACTATGCCCAAAAAAGTAAGACCAATTATTATTATTTTTTTTTTCAAACTCGTTATTTATTCTTCCAAATTTATTTCAATGCCTTCAAAGTACAATGCACTTATGCCAACTTTTTTTCCAATCCTCAATGCATGCTAAAAAGTCATCGGCAGGGATGGCCTTCAAAGCGAGCGGCGATTCACGTTCTATTAGCTCACACTCTCCCTATATATATCTTGTCCAAATTTTCAATCCTTATTAAAATACTTGTTATTCATCCAATCACGTTCAAATGCATTTCTTTTGAACTTGTAGTGGATGACACTGGATGTAAATGCAGTTTTTTCAAATATTAATTCAGTAATTAATTTTTTTTTTTAGATTTAAGTCGCATGCATCTACCAATAGATGGCGCCAGATAAACTTAAAAAAAAGGGAATGAAAATTATTAATAAAGGACTTTCTGAAATACAGTGAAAAAAAGTAGGAATTGACTTTAAACATTTTTTTTTTTTTATATTACTTGTTAATGCTATGCATAGTTTACTTTTACTACTGTGCCCAAAAAAGTAAGACCAATTATTTTTTTTTTTCCCTCTAAAACTCTATTTATTCTTCCAAATTTATTTCATCGCCTTCAAAGTAATCCCCTCCGGACGCAATGCACTTATGCCAACATTTTTTCAATCCTCAATGCCTGCTAAAATGTCAACGGCAGGGTTGCCCTTCAAAGAGCGCCGATTCATCTCTTCAATCGACTCAGCGGCCTGGTGCCCAAGTGGCTAGCGCTCTGGCCTTTGGTATCCCAGGCTTCAGGTTCGAATCCTGGCGGTGGCATGGATGTTTGTTAGTGGTTCGGAATCCACGTTAAACTGTAGGTCCCGGTCTGTTTAGCCCAAAGTGTGCACAAGATGACCGTAGAGCGACACACCAAACCTTCAATCGACACAAAACGGTGTTCCCGGAGTGGTCTTTTGAGTTTAGGGAATAGCTAGAAGTCGAACGGTGTGAATACGGTGGTTGTGGAACGATATAGGAACGAAAAAGTCACGAAGAATCAATGCAGTGTGAGCGGGCGCATTCAGTGTTTTCGGTACCAACATCAGCAGCAAGGTCGCTAATTGTAAATCGACGGTTTGCAAGCACCAAATCTTTAATTTTTTGGACTTGAGCTTCGTCGGTTGAGGTGGAGGGTCGACCAGAGGGCTCTTCGTCTTCAACGCGTTCTCTGCCTTCTTTGAACTGTTTATACCACTTCTTTCCTCTCATGAATATAAATTCTAACATAAATAAAAATAATATTATTTTATACACGATTATTCTTCTTTCAATCATACCTTGTGCATGTCCGGTGTGATCATACGCCACTAAATCTAAAGTAAATATCATGGAAACACCTCAAAACATTGCTCTCCTGCAAATCACCTCTGAGAATTTCGAAAATCCATCAAAATTACACCTCTCAAAGAGCGGCCTGATGGCCAATTGGCTAGCGCTCTGGCCTTTGGTGCTTCAGGTTCGAATTCTGGGGGAGGCATGGATGTTTGTTAATGGTTCAGAACCCACTTTGTAAAAGTGCCTAGTTTGTTTTACGTTATTTTTGTCATTACGTTATTTTTGTGCTCAATTATTTAAGATAAATAACAATTAATCATTTATATAGCCTATGTTTATTATTTAAAACAGTTTTAAGTATTAATAAAGGGGGAAAAAACCAGTGCTACTCATTTTGCATTTTATAGTTAGTTCTCTAGCAGATGAATTTTTATTTAGTTTGATTAATGTTAATTTTTAACAATAAGATTTCTACGTGTTTGAGGTTTGGTTTGTCGCTCTAAGGTTATCTTGTGCTCAGTTTAGGCTAATTAGGCCGGGACCTACAGTTTAACGTGGATTCCGAACCACTAACAAACATCTATGCTTCCATCCGCCAGGTTGCGAACCTGAAGCTACGCATTTGAAGAAATGAAATTCGTAAACTAACAGCAATATAAGTATGTAAAATTCAGGTCTTAAACTAATTGCGTCCTGATGCCCAAAATGGTTGACCTTTGGTACCACAGGCTTCAGGTTCGAATTCTGGTAGAAGCTTGGATGTTTGTGAGCGGTTCGGGATCCACGTTATGTAAGTCCCGGTCTATTTAGCCCAAAGTATGCAAAAAATGACCGAAGAGTGACAAGCCAAATCTCTTAAGAAATCCCTTGAACATATTTCTGAAAAATTCTATAACACTTAAGAAAACACTGCAATCCAGGAAATTAAAACAAATGAAACTAATATTATTATTAAGAAAAAAAAAAAACGCATAGAATTTTAATTTAGCCATTTAATTTCTTTTTACTTTCAAAATTTTTGTAAATTTTATTTTATTAGTTAAATTTATTATTATTCTAGTCAATTATCCTTAAGTCAGTTGTTTTATAGCCATAGTTATACCGGAAATGAAGCCCCTCGTGGCTAGGAAGCTCCAAAAAAACAAAATCCATCCACCAATAGTTGAGCTTTTAAACCGGACACGACGGTTTATTTATTAGATACTCCTAAAATTTACTATTCAAAGTTTGCACTCATGTAACATTTTTTTAACTAATAATTTTACTTTACATACATGTTTTTAAGACAAACCTATCTTCTTTATGAAACAAATAATATATAAAAATTTTTTTTTAAACTCAATTCCTACTTTTTTTTTCACTATAATGCAGAAAAAGTCCTTTACAACTAAAGTTGAAATTTACCTCTTACATCTGGTGCAACTTAACTATTCTACATGCAACTTAAATCTAAGAAAAAAAATGAATTAATTAAAATTAATTAATATTTGAAAAACTGTATAAACATCCAGTGTCATCCATTACAAGTTAAAAAAAAAAATGTATATTGAACTCGAGTGGATAAACAAAACGTATTTTATGAACGATTGAAAATTTGAACAAGATATATATAGGGAGAGCGTGAATTAATAGTAGGAATTGAAAAAAAGCATTTAATTTAATTTACAGGAAAAGAATGCTTTTTCCCAGAGAAATTTGATCTCAAGCGCATGCGCGATAGGATGGTCAACTTATTGTGCACAATAGCCCTTGCAAGTTTTTCGCAACTTCATCCATTTATAACACAAACGCTTCCTTAACAAGTTACTGAAAAATTAAAAAAATAACTTATTAAACACTGTGATTTTAAATCGAATTTACTCAACATTTATGTTCTTTACAGAATTTACGAATGCAAATAGGCACTCGTTGAAATCATTAGGTTGCCTATTTACTATAATTATATGTTTTACTTAATTTAAATACTTTTATGATTTTCTAATAAATAAAAAAAAATTTAAATTCATTTTTATAATTTGATAGTTAAATTATTAGTTTTTATAATTTAGGAGCAGACAAATTCTAATTTGTTTGGGATTCAAAAGAATTATCCAGTTTTGGTCAGACAACAAAACATAATGCTCGAAAAAGTGAAATTTCACATGCCTGTTTAAATAATCAGTATTAAAATTTAAAGAAAGTTAAGTTCGAAATAAGATTATCATTTTTACTATGGATTTGTTTTTACTATAAAATTCTGTGTTTAATTATAACAGAATCTCTAAAAATTTTCAACATTCTGTGCGATCGATGGTCAGAAAATACCTATATAGCTATGCTTATTTGTAATCTGTCTACATTTTGTATTTTTAATGCAGACAATTTTCTAAACAAAAAGGAAGAAATATAACATAAAAGACAATGGATTGGTTGGTGAAGTTGCATGGCAAAATTGCCATTTTCCACCAGGCACAAGTCCTTTAGTTTCATGTAATCCTTGTATCAAAATATTTTAAGTGAGATTCAACTCATCAATGCTCTTCAAAAATAAAAAATACATTCTCATGGGATTCTCATAAAATATATCTTCCACATCTCCCAGGATGTCATTCAAGGACGTTGGAAAATTGCAGACATACTAAAAAAATTTGACACTCTACATACATCATGGTGAGTTAGGGGAACAGAGTGGCATAAGGGATATAAAAGTATTTTGGCAGGGGATTTTATTAAAAAAAAAAAAAAAAAACCCTCACTATAATATTTAACAATCAAAATTTTGCATTGCATAATATCAAAAGAAAAATAGATGAAAAAAATTCTACAATATTAAACTTTCTTCTCTTAAAATTACTTTGCGGCACATTTGAGTAGCACCCTAGCAAGTAATTGATTCAACCATTTTTGCCATTAAACCGGATATTTACTATTCCAAGCTCAAATTATGCATAATGTAATGCTTTTTAAAAAGAATCAAACAGAAGTTATCTGTATTTCACTTCAATTAAATATTCATAAAAAAAAAAAAAAAAATCCCTGAAATATGGTTTTTCCAATACTTATTCATCAGCAAATGAATATATGCCTTATTCCATCTGCTTTCTGTATAAAAAAAACAATCTATACAGAATTTAATATAATCAATTAAATAATTAATGTAAAAGCATCCAAAGAAAAATTAGTCATTTAATCCCATTAGAGTTAGTTCATCATTTTACACAAACATTCTATAATGCAATTAATTAAATAGCATTTAAAGTCTGACATTTGTGTTATTAGCTAAAGAGAAATAAGCACAGAGACAGGGTAGAAGTAATTTTATTTCGTAATATATACACAATGAATGATTTTGTCTAAAAAAAAGGAAAGATTACATAATGTTTAAAAGGAATTTTACAGCATTTCATCCAGAACAACCTCTGCATCCACAATGTACACATTCTACAATCTTACCCTGCAAAGATTACAAATAAATAAAATAATTAAAAAAAATAAATAAATCAAGATATGTAATAATTTGTACCAGAATGAAAACATTTTTACTTGACTAATTTTAATACAATAATAAACATGCTAATGCTGAAGTAACTTTATAATTGACTTAAACCAAATGAAAAAGGTTTTACAAAACCACTTTCCAAAACACATAAAAATTATTATTCAAAAATATTTTCTGTTTGATGAAACAATCAGTACTTAAAAAAAATTTTTTTTTAAGTAATTAAACAAAGCAGTAAGTTTCTTATTTCTTTTAATCATGTATAAATCTTCCATGTTTTTCTAAATACCTAGATTATAGAGTATCCATTTTTTTTTTTTTAAATTATGCATTCTGTATATACATCTTATAAGGTAATTTAATACCTTATAACTTTTAAAATGAATTTTCTTCTAGCATACAGATATTATTTATATAGTACTTTTTGATAGGAAAAATTTAAATCATTTCATTTCATTTTTTTTTTTTTTTTTAAAGAAAATGCATCTTTTACTATTCTATCCTAAACACATTTAAAGCAAGGATTGCGCCGCTGTTACTCATTTAAAGAAAATTATGTTTAGGAATTACAAATTAATTAAATCTTTCTTAATATTTTAGCATAAAATTTTTTTTTTTTTTTTTTCTGTTAAACAGAAGGTAATAAATGATAATGGAACACAACATTAATATGATCAACACAATATATTTTACAACGAGTTTGTTCTTTTAGTAAAAAGAATATTTAAATAGTATGTCAGCGATTTCGAGTACAAAAACCAATAGATGATTGTAGAGGGGTAAACCTTCAGTAAAAATGATAACACTTTAAAATGGTCATCCAGAACAGTCATTTTTTTTCCCCCTTCGTGAGGACAAAAATTATATATAGCTTACAAATGCCATATTGTTATAACAAGTTCAACCGTGAACAACATACTCTGAGAATGTTGAATCATCATTGCATTATGCATGAATCTTAATGGCTAGCTTCAATATTAATTATATTAAAATTTTTATTTTTATTTTAAATAAGTTAGTTTAATAGAGAAAATTATACATGAGAATAAGAACTCCAAATAAACTACACTTGCTTGAATATAAAATCAATTTTAGACAGAATTCAATCAAACAAACATTTCATATTAGATAGGATTGTATAACTTTTACAATTTTAAAAGGTTCTGTCAAACTGCTTCCTTAAAACATTTTAAAGTTTTTTTTCAATTCATAATGAATTCAGTAATATGTAGTCAGATTCTTCATAGCCCATTGCTGCGACCCTTTTAGAAAGCAAAACCACCAGTATTGGTTTCAATATAAAAAGGATATGAAATATGAGAATCAATAAAAATTTAACTGGTATAAGGTTTACATGGAAAAGAACTTTGGATAAAATATGTAAAGATGTTTATATTCGTAAAGATTAGAATGAAAAATTGTATAAACATATAAACCTCATTTCATCAAGCAAAATTAAATCGACAATAATATTATCAACCAGCAATTAAAATACCCATTTTGAGAAACACCATTTTATTTTCTGTTCATATAACACAATAGATTCGTGTACCTTTATATTACAATTACATACCATTTTCTGAATCTTTTACAATTCTGGTACATAAATAAATTTTTTTCTTATAAAATGATGTCAAACTGGAATGGATGAAATATAACATGACCAGTATTCACTTATACTTACTCTTGACATTTTAAGTTTAACTATTACAAAAAAAAAAAAAAAAACCAACTTATTTATGTTGTCAGATTACTCTATATTAATTTTTGATCAAATACAATAACTGCAACTTTTTTTTTTGTGAGTGAATACAATGAGAATATTATGTAAAAGAAATTTTACATGGCCATAAAATTAATTGTTGGCTATTTTTGAAAAATTCATCCATAATTTTAAACATTCTCATTTATATATACATATTCTGAAATAAAGTTAACAACAGACAAATTACCACTTCTAATATAAAAATAATAATATATTACTAAAAAAACAGATAAACATTAATAATCCTTTATACTTTGAGTCTTATTGTAAAACATTTTAATGAATGATGTAATGTAAAAATTTGCTAGAAGTTGTAGATTCAGTTCTATGTTTATTCCAATTTCTTTTAGCATGTAATTTAATTGAAATCTAAAATGATTTAAGAAAGTGTGACCTGAGAATGCAAGAATTCATTGAAGCATTAATATTTTCATAAGCAATTTAAAGAAGAAAAAAGGGACAAATAAAACAGAACAGTGATCTAAAAATACAAATTGCTACTCAGTAACAGCCAAGACTACAGAATAGATTGAGAAAAACATACCTCTTCCAGCTTGCTCTTAGGTACTCGACAGATGCAATTTGTCCCAAAGTTGGTATCTCTTGCTTGGATGCATCTGAGACAACATAGGTTCTCATACCCTTGCTTTTTCCACTTGGCAATCAGGTTCTTATCAGCAATGTTTTCTTTAATGCAGTAATCATACAACTCTAAAAAGATGGGAAAATAATGTTAGGACACAAAAATTTTACATTCCAATGTAACCATCTATGTGCTAAAATTGTAGTTTTGAATAATTAAGATTAATGCTTTTAGATAAGTTATATTTTTAAAAATGCTACACACACAGAATAAAAAGAAGGTTTTTAAGCAGAAACTTATTTTTACTAACATTATTTTTAAACTATCAAAGATTCAACATCTTAGTGCACTTATTTTAATTATCACAGTAAATTTAGGATCTGTAATAGCTGAACCAACTTTCATAATCCATAAAAGTTAGCGATCATGTTAATATGAGTGAAAACTTCAAAATTTGCAATAGGATTCTGATGTCATTCATTTTCCAATTCTAAGATATTTTGTTGTTTTAATTCATATAAGAAAAATAACTAATTAAAAACAATTACTTTTTCCATTAACAATCTATTTAAATTAGAAGAGTGGAAAAAGTAGGCAATTTATTGTTATTGTTATGCAAAAAAGAAATAAGCATATGTTTCTCTATTGATAAATTTTTAAAAATTAATTGTTGTGACTTTTAACTCGATGAATAGTAACACCCAGTAAAGTTGACAAACTGGTAGGTCTTTAGGTTGAGAAGAGCAACTCTTTACATTGCATAGTAAATTAAACTATAGGGCATAATAAATTATTTTGAATTAGTTTACTTTAGATTTTCAAAAATATAGAATACTAAAAATTGCAATATCACATTATATTTATGGTTCAAAATTATTGATATTTTATATATAAGAAAATAACAAAAGTTGCTTTCTTCAGAGCCAAATTTAAAAGATGACATGGACAATCAATCATAGTATGTTACTTTTATTGTTCTTTCAAATATTACTGTACATCATTTATTAACCAAAGATTACAGATGCATTAACTTCACATAAGCAGCATGATTTATCAAAATAGACACAGAGATAATGAAGTTTGCCAAATATAATGTTGGCATTGTTTATATTGATAACCATCTTTAAAAACATCAAATGCTAAAAGACAATTTTGAACTTAAGTTACATTTTTGTCATAATATATTACAACTGCATTTTTGAATTAGAATCATTAGTTCCATTAATAGTATAGAAAAAGAGCTTTTTCTTAAGCATTCAGCCAACAAAATTTGCATTTTACAAGCCATTTTCATTTATGAATGCAGAACTCTTCATTTGGTCACAACTAAAGGCATCCTTAAAAAAATTCACAACATGATCAGAAAACATTCAACATTACTGAATTGCGATTAGACAATCCATGGAAATTCAATTTAGCAAACTTGTCTAAAAGTTTAATTGTATTTTCTATCAGTAATATTAAATGTAACATAAAAGTTAGAGTAATTTATAGTGATAAATGAATTAAGCAAATAAAAATTTTATTTACATGAAAGTAGATTGCAACAAGATATTATGAAATTAGCTTCTCTTAAATGAAGGTACATATACCCACTTTAAATTCATATGAATTTATTAAGCTTTTAAAAAAATATTTCTATTTCTAATTAAGTTTATTTCTGCAAGAGAAAAATACAAATCAAATACAAAGTTGTTTTTAATATAATAACAAAACAGGCTAGACAGGACAACAATCTTTCTATGAATAAAAATTAAGATTTTTGTTTGTAATGAATACAACTGAAAGCTTATTAGTTAACTTAAAGGACATTATCAAATGATAAAGATCAGAAGTTTTTTTTTTTTTTTATGTTTCAGGATGGATTTGAGCTAATTTGATCACAATAATTTCGAAAATACCAGCAATCAAATGCTAAGGACTTCTGTAAACTGAGGAAAGATTAGCAAGTATGATTATCTATGTATGTAGGTATAATCTGATCACAAAT
Source organism: Caerostris extrusa (assembly GCA_021605095.1). Lineage (NCBI taxonomy): Eukaryota > Metazoa > Arthropoda > Arachnida > Araneae > Araneidae > Caerostris > Caerostris extrusa. The sequence continues at coordinate 62,264 of BPLR01020831.1, forward strand.
TGCATTGAATGGCAAATATCCAGTTTACAGGAAATAGACAAATTTATTACTTGTTAGGGGCACTAGTTGGATATGTGCAGTGCAAAGCTGCTTTGAAAGAAAAAAAAAGTGTAATAGTGTGAAATTTTTTTACGATGGTTTTTTTTTAATTTGCAATAATCTAGCATGTTAATTATTAAAATTTTTTTTATTGAAAATAAAATCTTTGCTAAATGATATTTCCTCTCTTATGATGCCATTCTTTTTTAATCTTTCCGATTTGGTCATATAGACAGAGATCAGACCTTATTGGACCTCATAAAATTCAGAGATGTAATTCTACAAATAAGATATAAGTTAAAAGACATTCAAAGGAAGTTATTTCAGAAAAATAGCTGTTTTTATAAAACAAACAAAAAGAATCTACAAAAGAATTTAATGTAGAATGTTATATTATCATATTTCAAACACTATTTTACAAGTAATTATTACTGTCAATATTATTAATTTCTTTTAGTCAATAAAACTTATTTTCAGTTTGTTTTGTTCATACTTATTGTTTAGTTATTAAAAAATATGTACAGATATAATGAGTTTATATTCAAATTAATTTTGAAATTAACTTATGATGCAATTTTAAAAAAGAAAAATATTGTATATTATCAAAATAATTAAGAATAATCAATAGGCACAGGAAATGTGGATTCTACAGCTGAGAATGTAATATTGGTTGTTTTTTGGTATAGTTCCATAATGCTTTGTTTTTGTCATGACTTAATCTTATTTAATAGTCATTATAATAGAATCTATAAGACACTTTTTCCACACTTATTCAATTAATAAGCCAGGAAAATTTAAATTTATAAATACATTCAGAAAAGAGAAATCCAAGATATCATGTTTGCCACAACATGAAGTTTTTTTTAAAAAAATTTCTGTATATTTATACTGTATACTATATGTATTTTACTAGTATACTAGTTACTACTACTTCATACAAAAAAAAATACTAGTATTTTTGTATGAAGTAGTTTTGTATATAACTTACAAAGCTACTTCAAATTTTGCAAAATTTATATTCAATCAGCTTTGATTTAAAATAAAATATGTTTAGGTTAAAAATAATTTTCCAGGGCTTAAGCTCATAATACTGAGGAATAAACCAAAATTCATCACAAAAATTAAGTTACAATTGTTAATTTTAGAAAAAAAGGATTAAATATCAACTTACCTTTACTGATTGCTTTTCTTCTATAATAGAGATCATATACATAGCGTGATTTTTGATGATGAATTCGAAAAATTGGCCAAAGAGATTCCACTTTTCTTTTTCCATCATGAGGCTCTGTTTCAGCTATTAAAAATAATAATAATAATAATAATTTTTAAAACTTTTTGTCATAGTATCTTAGCATATAAGACGTGAACAGAATGGTTTTTGTCACTAAACAAATTCTTAGTGATTAACCAACTAAATTAAATATATGTTTTATGATATGACCCTGAATTTGAGATTTTTGATTCATTATTTTAATGTACAATATTGCCCATGCCAATAGGATACATGAGTACTTGAATTATTCTTGAACTTTTTTGAACATGCTCATATTCCTCAATGTTCTTACATTTATATTTTAAGCTTTGAATAAACAATTTTGAATTTGTATTTATTATACGAATGATATTTCACTTCATTCCAAGAGACAGTTTTGCTGGTGAACAAATCTTGATTTTTAATTTACTAAACACTGCTTTTTATAATTCTTATATTGAAAAAAAAGATACCATTTGAAGATTTATTAATATAAGCATCTACTAAGCATAAATAATTTAGGAATTTCTAATAAAATATATGTTCCTAATCTTTAATCATTAAGATACTAATATAACAGCTGAATATGTTCTAAGATTGATAATTTTGTTTAATCTGGCAACATTAGCTTAAAAACTTTTTAAAATTAAGATTTAAAATTACCAGAAAGTACACAAATTTGATGTGAAGCTAAATCATATGCTAAAACTTTGTGAAATTTATTTAGGTTTTAAAATGCTATTTTATAATTTTTACACAATGTGAAAAAATATATCTAATGAATCATGCTATCTTATATGGAATAACCTGAAGTTCTTTTCAAATAGCAATCATTTCACATTTTCAATTATATTTTTTTTTTTTTTTTTTTTATGGAGTTATAATGAGAACTGCATGTGCAAACACTTTTTCGATATAATTTATATTGCAATTACAAATAAACTTCATTCAGTCATAGAACAGAAGGTTTAATTGCCGAACCTACATTAGATATGAAATAATCAATTTGGCATTCAAATATTGCCAAAACCTGAAAATAAAGCTTATAGAAATTTTATAATAGTTAAATTCATAATTTAACTAAGTCATATAAAATAATAAAGAAGCATGGACTTTTCCTCAATATATAAAAGTGCCAGTAAATAACACTTAAAAAGACTTCCAGGGCAGCATATTGTCTTGTGAACACCATTTCGATTAAAATAAAATGTATACATTATTGTTAAATTCAGTGTTTGGTGTCATTAAGTTTTTAATCTTAATTTATATGGCAAAACTGAGAAATTTTTTTTTTTTTTTTTTTTTATTTGAGGGCTTTTGGACATAGCAGCAAACAAAATTCCTTAATAAAACTTTTAGTTTTAAATTCATCAATAATTTAAATGTCTAATAATAATTTAAAGAGATTAACATAATACAATTGTTGATAAATGAGATTTGCTATAAAAATTTTAAACTATATTTTAATCACAAAATAATGACAGGACAATAATAGAGTGACGTTTACGGATATGTTATACAAACTATCAAAATTTCTTCAAAATGTAAATTGTACAACATAGAAAAAGTCAGAAATACCTTCTCTCATTTTTTGTTCCAATTCTTCAATAGTTGACTCAATTAAATCCCATCCATCTGGTGGTCTGTGACGACTTCTTCTAACTTTTGGCATTTTTTCTTTTTACAAAACTTATTAACAGATTCACAATTATTTTCGAATAACTAATCTTCAGCAATCATAAACACCAACAAAACTCCGCGTCCCATTAAAAACCGAGGCTTCTGGGCAGAGGAATTGTGCACCGTGAAACAACAATGAAACCACCAGGAGGCGCTATCAATTTTAGGAAAGGGAATCTTCCCTTCGGGCAACGGGTAATGGGCGTACCTGTTACGGAGTTCCTATGTGACTTTAAGAACCACGAAAACCTCCACATCTTAAAGTAGTTAAAATATTTGCACACAAAATAAAGTTGCTTAAATTGAAGAGTAATAATAATAATAATAAAAAAAAATTTAAGAAAAACATTTCTTGCTTGAATCAATTAAAGTAAGAGACCGAAGAAGCTAAAGCTATAGGTACAATTAAGAGTCCGTTGACGATGCGAACCCAAAAATAAATAAATAAATAAATAAAATAATTAAAAGTTAACATAAAGTAAAAACAAGCTATAGAATAAATTAAAACTATTAACAGTTAAAAAGTTAAAGACCAGATAGCTATTATTTAGATTAAGGTGCACATCATAGCAATTAATTAAAATTTAAAAGCGAAAATTTGCAGCTCAGATTCGCTTGAATTGATTAACATAGCAAGACTCAAGCCACAGCGGTAGAATCCATCGCCGAGGAATAAATTCCCCGACGTTTCTTCAATGCCGGAAAGACTCCCAGTGCGTATCGTAGATAGCTCTAGGCCTTTTTTGGAGCTCACCCTCCTGGATGGTATACAGGTATTTGTCTAATCGCTTCGTTGCGGATCTGAGGGCATTTGAAATGGAAAGATTTAGAAATTTTGAAAATATAGTCCATAATAGGATCTAGATCAAGGTCTCTGTGGAGTTGTTTCCTTTAACAAACCCATGGAGCATTAACTATCATAGCTATCTGTTTATTTTGAAAGACTTGCAATTTCTTTAGATTAGTGATTGAGGTGGATGCCCAGATGGGACATCCGTATAAGAGAATCGGTCGAAGGACAGATTTGTAGAGCAAATCCTTGTGTTTCATTGCAAGCCTGATCTTACGAGAAATTAGGCTTTTAAGCTTAACGCTAGCAGCAGTTTCTTTTGCAACTACTTTGGAGATATGAGTATTAAAATTCAATGTAGAGAGTCTAAAACTAACCCCAGTTACTTGTATTCAGTAACCCAGGCGACTGCTTGGCCAAAAGAGTTACATTTAGAATGGAACCAACGTTCCGCTTCCTAGTAAACAGAAGGCGCAAGCACTTTTGTGGGATTAACTTTAATTTTCCAGGTGGTCAACCAGTTTTCCAAGGTAGGAATATAACTGTTCAGAAGAGCAACGACGGAGTTTGGTGTTTTGTGCTGTGAAATTATAGCTGTGTAATCTGGGAACATAGCCAATTTACAAAAATGGGGCTCTGCAATATCGTTCACAGAGATTAGAAATAGTCTTGGGCCGAACAGTGAACCCTGTGGAACCCCGCTTCTGATTGGATAATCGCTAGAGATAGTCACTCCCACTCGCACTCTAAAATTACACAAAGTGAGATACGAGTGTATAATTTTAATAAATTGAGCCGAAAAATCAAGTTGCATGAGCTTGAATAATAAGCCATTTTGCCAAATTTTATCAAAGGCTTTGGCTACGTCCAGAAATAATATTCCCGTAGATTTTCGATTGATAAAGCCTTCATGGATCAACTCATTAACACGTAAGAGCTGGTGAGAAGTGCTAAGTTGGGTCGTGAACCCAAATTGTTCAGGAATGATAATATTATTTTCTACGCAGTGTTGATACAGGCGTTTAAGAATCGAATATTCGAATATTTTACTCACTCCACTAAGTAATGAGATTGGAGGATAATTTTGAGCGTATGCACGATTGCTGTCAGGTTTTGGAAGAGGAATTACAACGGCGTTTTTCAGTTCTGAGGAAAATAATACTTATCAAATAAGAAGTTAATTAAATACGTAATCAGTAAGATATAATTATAAGGCAGAGATTTTAACATGCGATTGCTAATGCGATCAATCCCAGGAGACTTATTGGATTCTCTTAATAAATTCACAGACTTCTGCAGGACTAATTTTACAAATATTATTAACGTGTGGTTGTCGAAGGATGTCTGCTAGTGTAGTGTTGATGCGTCTGAAGAAAGTAGGATCTTCAACGTCGTGGTTAGTTTCAAACTGAAGTTGTAGGCTGTCAGCTAAAAGCTCGGCCTTCTCCTCAGGTGCAAAAGCAAAAAGATCCGTCGGAGCGTATGAGTGGTGGAATGTTCGTAAAAGGTTTATGTAACAAGGACGTTCGTCTAAATAGTGAGTTTGTTTGAGGTGACAAAGCCTCTATGGAATGTTTCCATCGTTGCTGAGAAAGGTTTTTTTGATCATAATTCTAACAATTGCTACCTGTCTATAATAATCAGTTCTAGCGTTGGGATCTCTCGATCTTTGGCAGAACCGACGTAGTCTATTTCTAATACGAATTGCGTCTTTAATATCACTTGAAAATCGAATCGGTGGAGGTTTAAATCTAGGTTTAGAGACTTCCTTAAGAGCTCGTTCACCGCGAGCTCAAGATCTTGAATGAGGCGCTCTGAGTCCTCAGTTTCCTTTAAATATAAATGTGGAAGGGGCTTAGAGCTTAGCGCATGGCCTTAAATCCTCCCAATTGGTCAATAGCTGATCTGGGCCTTTCAGTGATTCGACGCTGGTTTCAAGTGTAAACAAAACGGGGAGGTGATCTGAATTTAGGTCATTGATCACCTCAGCAAACAATTAAATGGAATAAATTTGAAAACGCCAATATCAAGGACATTTCCCGCGCGGTTATAATTAATATTAAATCTAGTAGGTCTGGGGGCAACTACTTTCCCCCTCTCTGTAATTTTAGGAACTTGTTCAATTTAAAACCATTACGGTTTGAACGCCCAAAATTCCAGCTGGAGTGGCAAATCTTCCCTTCAATTTGTAGTAGTCCACCTGATCCGTGGATGCTGTCAATTTCTTTTAATTACTGTAGCGTGCTGTCTTTTGACATTTACTCTGAACCGTCATTGTGCTGCAATTTTTTAAATAGTTTCTAAATTGATATAATTTATTTTATATCATTTACTTTATTTTATTATCATTTATTATTTAATGACTATATTTTGATGAATGGGAATATTTTTTTTTTTTTTGCATATTTAATTGCTGCATTCTAAATTATTCTGGTTGTGTCGCCATTATCTGGATAGTGTCATTGTGCTGCAATTTTTTAAAATAATTTCTTAATTTATATCATTTACTTTATTTTATTATAATTTAATAGTTAATTAGCGTTTTAGTGAATAATTTTTTTACATATTTAATTGTTGTATTCTTAATTGTTTTGCTTTGTGTCGCCATTTTCTCGATAGCTTTATTGTGCTGCAGTTTTTAAAAATAGTTTCTTAATTTATATTATTTATTTCATGTAATTTACTTTATTTTATTATAATTTATTATTTAATTAGCATTTTAGTGATTTTTTTTTTTGTTTTACACATTTTATTGCTGTTTTATAATTGTTTTAAAGGAGGGTGATTCAGATTATTTTTAAATATTTTATTTTATTTTAGTAATTCAATAAGAAAATTAAATTTTCATCAATTTTTCAAATAAGGGAATATATATATATTTATAAGAAGTTATTTGAAATATATATATTTCGAATAATTTATTTATTGAATATTATATAAATATAATATTCAATAAATAAATTATTCCATTCTTATTCTTCAATAATGTAAGAAATCTAAAATATTAAGCAAATTTTTATTAGGCACGAAAGTTGTTTAACAGTAAAAATTTCTTTTCATTTGACTCATCCGATATGTTTTTTCTTCCTCTGCAATTTTTAATATTGAAAAATAACAATTTTGGCAGGAAAATATATTCGTTATAATAGCAAAATACATATCTCGGTATTTGTAAATATAATAAAAACAATCATTGAAAAAAATCATATATAAATTCATTTTTGTGGCATAAATTTAGTAGGAATATAAAATTTTAATGCATTTATAACATAAAATCTGCCTTATTTTACTAACAGAAACTTTCTTTGAAATCTACATCTAAGATGTAGATTTAGATCTCGAAAAGATGAATACCCACAGAAATGAGTATTCATCTTTTCGAGATATTTTCTCCTCAAAACAAAGTATCAGGAATAGTGTGCAGAGCGAGTTCCTCTAAATCTTCAGAGTAACCACTTCTCAGGAATGGGCTGAGAGGAATGAGTGCCTTCCCAGGAGGAACGGTGCACACCATTCCTGCATAAAAATTCCCTATTTTTCCCTAAGCGTAGGGCGCACAATTCCTCTTCCCAGATGTCCGTGTTCAACTTAACGGTGGCGCCATGTATAATTAGTAAAATCGAACCACGTCCGTGTATGACTAGTGTTAACTTCTTCAATGCAGTTGTTTTTACTTCACAATGGAATTACACAAGATTTGTGAGTAAGTGTTTTAGAAAATCTTTTTATTTATTTGTTTTATATTACTTTATAGATTAGTATTTTTCAATGTTAAAATATTAATGTAGTGAAACGTTATTCAATATATTTTTCTTTCTTAGCAAAAATAATAAAACAAATTTCTGAAACTTATCGAGCAGGAGATTTTTCTTTAACAATTGATATTGTTTCTAAACTGAATTTTATTTTTAGTTTTAATTGTCAGTTTTATTTTTTATTTAAGAGAAAATAGCAAAATTGTTTATTGTTGTTGATATGATTAATTTTCTTGTAGATATCTTAAAAAAGCCTTTTAAAGCCTTCTCTTTATAAAAATATTCATTTCTGTTGTTTATGGGCACATTTTATGTTTTGTGTTTGCTGTCTAAATAATGAAACATCAAAACTTTAGCAGCCTAACAAGTTAATCAGTAGTATATGTTCAATTCGATGAAATTTGTGTTTTTAATCAAAAGGCATAATACCATACATTTTATTCAAGTATGTTCATAACTACTATTTAAAAATTAAATGTTTGTTATTTTCTATATTGATTTGTTTTATTCAAGTAAATTTAAATAATTAGAAAATTCTTAATAATAACTTTAAATATAACTACTGTGTACTTTTATTATTATTGTTAATATTATTATTATTGTATAGAGTTGTTTCAATTTTGCTTTCTAATTTTTTTTTTTATTTAAAAAAAGCTATTCAGAATATTTTTTATAATAAAATTTATCAAAATAAAAATGTTTTATTGTATGTAATGTGAGGTCTCTTGAGTTTTAAAATAAATATATTTTGCTGGATTTGATTATTTAATTAAAACTGGCTTTATTAAATAGTGTTAACATGTTTTAATTTAGAATAATTTAATCTAATTTAATATGTAGTGCATTATTTAAAATGGAAAATAACATAAAGCATATTTATATCTTTAACCCTAAATATAATAAAAACATATATATTGCTTTTCATAGTAGGTTAATCGGAATTAAAAATAATCAAGTTATTATGGTAGAAAAATAATTTTTAAAATTTTAAACATAAAATAAAAAAACCTTATTTTCAAGAATGCATTTTGTTTTTTCATTTGTTGTTTTTTTAAAATGAAATTGACTAAAAGTGCACTAATTTTTAATTATATCTCTTAGCTCATAATTCCATTTATATCGACTAGTTTGCTTTCTTTAATTTTACAAAGTATATATTCAAACAAGTAATATAAATTTTTTTTTTTTTAAAGTCAATTCCTACTTTTTTTTTTTACTATATTGCAGAAAAGTCCTTTACAAATAATGTTGAAAATTTGCTTTTACATCTGGCGCCATCTATTGGTAGATATATGCAACTTAAATCTAAAAATTAAAATTAATTAATTTAATTACTGAATTAATATTTTAAAAAACATATTAACATCAAATGCCCTCCACTACAAGTTAAAAAAATGTATTTGAACTTGAGTGGATGAATAAAAAGTATTTTATGAACGATTGAAAATTTGAACAAAATATATATAGGAGAGTGTGAGCAAATAGAAGGAATTGAAAAAGAAATAAACATATAGTTTGCGACATACATCAGTGATGCACATATATTATATATATATATATATGATTTTTATATATTTTATATTTCATTTTAAATCTATTGTTAAACAATTGGTGTTCTCTTTTTGTGATTTTAATTCCTTTTCAATTAATTTCGAAGCTGAAAATGTTTTGAGACATGAGTATTTCGACTTATAAAACGAATTAAACAGGCGACGTTGCACGGAGGAATTACCCTTGGAAACTAGGGGGGAAATGAGGGAAATTTCGAAGAGGAATTAGCTCTGAAGTTGGAATTATCTCGGAAAGAGGAAAGGAACTGTGGAATCGAGTTGGGGCTTGAGCAACTTCTTATTCAATTCTTTCTATTAGTTCACACTCTCCCTTTATATATCTTGTTCAATTTTTCAATCGTTCATAAAATACTTTTTATTCATCCGCTCAACTTCAAATACAGTTTTTTAACTTATAGTGGATGACACTTGATGTTAATACAGTTTTCTCAAATATTAATTAATTCATTAAATTTAATTCATTCATTTCTGTTTTTTTTTAGATTTAAGTTGCGTATATCTACCAATAGATGGCCCCAGATAAACTTAAAAAATGAATGTAAATTATTTATAAAGGACTCTCTGCAGCACAGTGAAAAAAAAAATAGGAATTGACTTAAAAAAAAAATTTTTATTAAATGATTATTTTTTTCCCAATCCTTTTGTTTTCTTTACAAAAAAAAAGGGGGTAAAAAAGCGTACAATAAAAACCTAACGTAATTACTAATTCTTGGAAAATTTATGTGCACAACAGCAGAATTGCGAAAAGAGCTGAGTTTATTTTCAAACCCTCAACCTCGCGGTTGGAGAAAATTTTCGTCTCATTCAACGGAAGTTTAAGCCAAAGTAATCGTCAAAACACGATGGGTTAAATTGTCTCAGTGAACGTTTAAGTTCACCCCGTTATTTCGCTTGCGCTTTTCAGAATAACAGAATTTCTTTACAACATTTAATAGAAATCTAAAAAGCAATGTGTTCTTATCACAATCCCCTTTTCCTCAGATTTAGTGATTTATTTCGGAGTCATTCTTTTATGATTTCACACACTTTTATTAGTAATTATTTAAATAAAAAATTTTGTAAGAAGTTTAGCAACATCAGTTTATATTTCTTTTTAATAATTTTTTTTATATTACCTGTTCTGTTGTATTTATTCCGTAGTCCTTATTGTGTTCTCATTATGTTTGACTGTGACATTAATTTTAATGTTTTTTGACATTTGTCAAACACAATATAATTAAATATTTTTTCTGGTTTAATTAAATCCTTTATGTGCTTTATTAATATTTTTCAATCCTACAATATTTGTACTGAATAATGTAATATTATTTTTAAATGTTTTGTTAAATGCTTAGAAAAATCTTGAAATATTTTTATATTTATTTATTGTATTATATTATACATATATTAGACAAATTCTTTTTAAATGAATCGAGGAGGTATTGTGGCGTTAACTATTGTTCTTTATAAGAACAAATAAGATAAATAATTTGCTTATGAACATACTACTAAATGTTTCTATAATAACTGTTTAAAAAATGTATTAAATTTAAATTAATTTCAAATTTTATTAATATTTTACATTTGTTAATTGCTTTACCTCCAAGCAAAATTTGTTTTTAATTTCTAAAAAATTTTGAATCTTTTCTCTACAACTAATATGTTTTATTTGTCCCTGTTTCATTTATTATCTTGTTAAATACACCATGTCCATAAATTAAGGATAATGAAGTTCAGGCAAAGAAAGAGACAGAAGCAAAACAAATTTGACTTATTTTAAAGTCTATTTATTAAGCAAAAGGTAAAGAGCAAAAAAGATGCTATATGTTTGACATAATTAATAAAAATTGCGATTTTTACTCCCTGGAGCAAATTTCAAAAAAGAATCTATTTACAAAAACAGTATAACATGGTTAGTATGATGGTTAATGTGGAGTATGTCTCCCGGACGATGCAATACAGGCCTTACAAAGCCTAGGCATGCTGAGTATCAAATTATCAATTTGATCTTGGGGAATATTACACCACTCATCAAGCAATGCCCTCCGAAGTTCCGGTTGACAGGTGGGAGGAGGTTGACGGGCTGCAATTCGTCGTCAAGCATATCCCACACATGCTCTATTGATTCAAGTCCGGTGAGAGTGACCAATCCATACGGGTGATATCCTCCAATTGAAGGCATTCGTCTACAATGTTTGCACGGTTTGGACGGGCGTTGTCATCCATAAACAGAAATTCAGCACCCATGGCGCCCCGAAACAAACGTACATGTTGTTCCAGAATGACATCCCGACAGATGTGGCCTGTCATCGTTACACTCTGAACATGCAGGTCAGTTCTGGAACCAAGAATAATTCCTCCCTAAACGAGCCATTCTGCACCACCGTAACAGTGTCGTTCAATGGTGTTCTCTTGGTGGTAACGGGTACCTGGCGCTCTCCATATGAAAGTCCGGCGAGAATCAGACTGCAAACTAAACCTGGACTCGTCGGAAAACATCACACCAGACCACTGTTGCGGTGTCCACAAGGCATGCTCTCTACTCCAGGTTAATCGCAGGCGACAGTGAGTTGCGGTAAGTGGAACACATCTGACAGGCCTACGAGCATATAGACCATTGTGCCCTAAGCGTCTGTACACGGTCTGCCTTGAAACTGTCGTACCGGTAGCTGAAGAGAGCTGACGAGACAGGTCTGATGCTGTGCTCCGCCTGTTTCTTTTGACAGTAACTGCTAAATACCGGTCCTCATTCGGCGTTGTAACTCGGGGGCGACCTGTGTGCTGTAACATCTACTCACATTATCATCATCTTGGAATCGTTGCCAAAGCCTGGAGATGAGACTCTGGGCGATTCCAAGTTCCTCGGATACTTCCAGCTGGGTACGTCCACATTCCAGTCGTCCGATAATTCTACCACGTAAAAAATCATCCAAATGCTTCCTTTGTGCCATAACTATGCGGTTATTGCACTGAAAGGCTTTTAAAGCGCTTGTGAACAATTTTACTTCTTTGCCACCATTCCTTATATACCCTCTCTTACACACTCGTCATTGTGACGTACTATCCGCGCCATCTGGGGGTTTCCTGTAATTTGCATATTCTTCTTCAAGATGTGTGTGATAATTCTACAGGTGAAATTTTTATTTTAGAATTCAATTTCTGTGTGATTCTGAATTATCCTTAATTTATGGACATGAGTGTAATATCCAAATTTTAAAATAATTTTATTTTTAATAATAATTTAAAAAATTAGCTGTATTCTTTCATTTGAAGTATTACAGCAATTTTTTATTTCCCATTTAATTGCTTGAACTGAATTTTTTTAAGCACATTTTTTTTCTTCAAAAATCTATAACTGTTATTATCTAGAAACTATTAAAATTCCCAAAAAAATAATATTTGTTAATTAATATTTAAAAACATATTTATGACATTTATCTATAGGTAAATATTATTCATTCTCCTTATGCATGAGATATTGGGTGTTTTTTGTACTACATTTTGTATTTTTTCTAAATTTGGATACATATAATTGTAGATTTAATTATAAAACCGAAAAACACCATTTTGCTTATACTTATTGTAAACATATAAGCATTACTTTTCTTATTCAATCAAAAGTCGTATATTATTTAATACTTTAAAATTTTTTAAATGAATATTTTTATTTCTTACTATCATTTATTTAAATTAAAGTGGTCAAATTAACAAGTTGCGGCACAGAAATGTTTCTTCTCCTTCGGGCCGAAAGAGCTATAAAATGGTCTTCTGTAGATGTTATAGCTCGTGGTTGACCTGGAATATGTCATTTGGACACAGAATATTCGGTTTGATATTGATTCCAGAAACGGTGGACCACACCACTAAACACATTAAGACGTCTAGCCGCATCAGCCTTGATAACCCCATTTCCATCCATCCGACCGCCTGTCACCTTAACGAATCGGGAAACGACTTCTCTCAGACATTGCGGGTCCCCACTGCCTATTGTCAACGAATCTGCTAACAAAAGTTGTAAATCAACAAAAGTTACACGCGTAATTACGAAAGCCTGATATTTGCATATTTTTCTCTCACTCATATATATCTGTTCTTTTCGATTAAAAAAAAATGGTAGCTATCGTTTTTGCATGCATTTGCATGAAGTTCGTTTTTATCATTTATATAAACTATAAATTTTATTGTTACTGTAATTTTTTTTTTTTATGGTGAGCTTCGAAAAACATATTGTTCCTTAACTTTGGGAGGCCAGTGTAATTTTGTTGAACTGATACTAAAAAAAAAACTAAGGTAAAAACGTGGGGTTTCTTATTTTATGTCTCATTTCTCATTCAGTTATTATCATTTATTTCCCTGTAAGCGTTGATCATTTCAGTAACATTAAAATAACTGTCCTTATTTTTTTCCAGATTAGATGACACCATGAGAAAAAAATGTCGCCTAATTCGCTGTACAAATTATGTATTCAAGCAACTTCTGATTATTTACAAGAAAAATATTGGAATAGGGAAAACATAAACCCTTTCTCTGAAGTCAACTGCAATATAGTGAACGATGTATTTAGGCATCTTGTAATTGACTTGGACATCGAAAGCTTAACCCCTTGGAATTGTTACTAAAGAGTGGACAACTGCAAAATTTAGACCTCGATGGATGTGATTTCCCAAAAAATCAATGGAAGTTTCTCATGACAACTTTATTAGACGAGCGGATAGTTGCAGAATCATCAATTGCATACGACTGCCCGAAAGCTACCACAACGACGAGAACTCCTCCTTAGAGAGGTTGATCGAGAAATGCCCATTATTGGAAACCCTCGATGTATCGACATTTTTCAATCTGTCAGCATTGAAGAACTGTGTGAGATTAAAATATGTCAAAAATTATTATTTGGGCATCGGAGAATACAGATACTTTTGGAACGAAGCTGCAGATACATTAGCGAAATTGCAAAATTTGGAAAGATTCGATATTTTTTGTTGTCGAAATTCTTCTTCTTAGTATAGAAATATAGCTGTAACGTTGCAAAATCATCCTAAATTGGTATCGCTGGGAGACACGGATTCCTCGTGGGCTGCCCACCACATTCACACAACATGCAGAACGGACAGGGTCCCTCGATTTGGCCTGAAGGATTGTTTTTGGGGCTACAACATAAACGTGCAAAGATTTAACAGAAATCAAATCGCTTATATCCAACAATTTCCCGAATTCGTCAAAAGTTCTGTGATTTTGTTTCCCCTCGTAGAGAAATTGCGTATCGTAGTGTACAACGAAGACTGCATAGAGTATTTAAAAAAAACTGAAGCATCTGCGTGTGCTGGAAATTGATTTTAAATTGTGCGGAGATTCGTCGGCAGCATTTATTTCCCTGTTGAGCGAAATCGGCCATCAGCTGAAGTGTCTTTCGATTGTGGGTGGAAGTGCCATGCCTGTCGACGTTGTCATGAAATATTGTTCGAATGTGGTACATCTGGATTTATATTGCAGGGCAATCGTTCAGGGGGAATCGAAACTGATTCGAAAAATTTCAGACAGCTGAAAAGGTTACTCGTTCGCGAAGTGGAGGAAGAATCTTTGGAATATCTTTTGCAAAATTCTTTGAATTTGAGGGAACTACTTCTTGTCGATGCTGTTTGTTTGGATGACGCTCTACTGCACGAAATCTTCAAGTTCAAGAATGCACTGTCCCAAGTAAATACCATCGCTGTGTATAAATGCGAACTTTCTAGAGAGGGTTTGAAAGAACTGGTTCAGAAATGCGTGAATCTTGAAAAAGACGCCTTCGAGACTCTAGATGCTGATGTGACGACTTTGGCGAATGAGCTGAAACGAGATATTAGAGCCACATACTCATATGTAGAACAAAATCTAATACGAATTTAATTTCAAGGCGATTCTTTTTTAATTTTATTTTTACCTGTGCTGTTACATTTTTCATGCCTTGTTGTTCTTGTTTAAGAAGAAGAAATAAATTTTATTAAATTAATAAATTTGCCTTTTCTCATGGAATGCTATCTAATTATCCAATAAATTACTTTTTGCAGGATTCTTACAGTATTCTTATATATTATGCGGTATAATTATTATATTTTCTGTTATTCAATTCCTTCTATTAGCTCACTCTCTTCAAATTTTCCATCGTTCATAAAATACTTTTTATTCATCCACTCAAGTTCAAATACATTTTTTTGAACTTGTAGTGGATGACACTGAATGTTAATACAGTTTTTTCAAATATTAATTCAGTAATTAAATTTAATCAATAATTTTATTTTTTTTAGATTTAAGTTGCATGTATCTAATAATAAATGGCACCAGATAAAGTTAAAAAAAAATGAATGAAAATTGTTTATAAAGGACTTTCTGCAATACAGAGGGAAAAAAAAGTAGGAATTGACTTTAAAATATTTTTTTTATATTACTGGTTTTATTTTATATATTTTTTTATTTATTTTTATTTTTATTTTTACCTGTGCTGTTGCATTGTCCATGTCTTGTTGTCCTTGTTTAAGAAGCAGAAATAAATTTGCCTTTTAATCAAATTTCTCATGGAATGCTATCTAATTATCCAATTAATTTTATTTTCCAGAATTCTTAAAGTATTCTTCTATATTATGCAGTATAATTATTATATTTTCAATTATTCATGTTTAAATTCTTGTATCATTTTAATTTTAAAATAGCAAGAAAAAAGCAAAATTTTAAAAATCAAAGCAAAAAGGTTAGTAATTTTTTTTATCGTTTTTCATCAGCACAATTAAATGTGTCGTGATAATAACAAAAAAAAAAAAAAAAAACTATCAATTTAAGAAAAATAATATTTACAATCTTACTTCTAAAAAAATTCTGCTCTTCTTAAAATTATTGAGTATAACTATTTTTAAAAAACAATCTATAGAATACATGTAATAGAACATTTTTTAATAATATCTATTACTCGTTTTTTAATATTCTTAATTATTATTAATGATTATTTTATTGATATTAAACTTGAAAAAATTTGGTGGAATATGTATGTTTCTGTACTGAAAAAAAAACCCTAAAAAACATTTCAAATTGAAATTAGATTCCTCGTGATTTAATGTTATAACGTGGATAGTTTTTAATTTGTTTTTGGTTACTTATTCTGTCCTTTTGAAAGACATTTAAGCCAAATCAGATAATAGGTGTCGTTGCGATTTGGCGACTTTTTTTGTGTGGAAATAAGTTAGCCAAATGTGGTAACAGGTGGTCATAGACTGTTCACTGCACTTACAATCGCAACTCGTTACTTGCACACTTTAGCGAAATAATTTCTTGTCGCAAGATCCCAACGGCCCCTATTCTGCGATTTTACCAACTTTTAAACTTCAGATCCATTGCATTCAAAGTAAAGTCAATGTATGAAGCCAATTTTAAACAAAAGGGTTTTCGATTATAAAACTAAAAAATTGCATTAATGTTTTCCTTTATATATCTAGTGTGATCCTTTTATCACATAGTTATCAGTGGCATGCAAATATTTTTAATGTATGCAAAGCTTCAATACGAGGATGAACCATACACATAAAAAGCAACCAAAGTCGAACGATTGTACAAAATTGAGTTTTAAAGACTTGGTAGATTTCCATCACAGAAAATGAAAGGAAGCCATCTCTGGTGATATTAATATTTCCCTGTCAACAATATTTGGAGAAGTTTTACTAGAGCAGTTATCTATCTGACAGCACTTTTGGCAATCAATTCCTCCCTAGCACCTCAGCCTACTTCCATCGAAAAGTGCATCTCTTGTCTTGAAGAACTTGACTCAAAAGGCAAGGATATCGTTTGCAGTGGATCCCAGGCCATTGTGGGATCTTGGGTAATGAGAAGGCGGATTATCTTGCCAAAAGGAACAACCATCACCCCAAACCTTTTGTAAAAGGCATCTCTTTTCACTCGAGGAAACTGATGATCCGAGACTTTTTCGGAACACTCTATCTGATAATCTACTTGAAGGCAGCTCATCTAAAATCTGGTTTAACTTTATTCTAAATATCCTGCACAGCCCAGGTTTAAAGCTGTTGCCGTTTTCGTTTTTCTCTGCAGTCTTGGAGAGGATATGGATTTCATCCCACCTTCCTGCCTGCCCTGCACTTGTTTCCTCTACTGTGTAGGATCGTTACTAGGAGGCTAGGGACCTTATGGGCTAAACATGTCACTATGTGATTTCTTTCTTTTCTCGTTGTTGTTTTCATGTTCTTTGTGTTCTTTTTCTTTTGTATTTTATTACTTTTTTGCAGCCTGCCATTGGAAATAAAAAAAAAAAGTTTGAAAGCAAAGTAAAAAGTGGGTTTTCACCGGATGCTAAAATCTCTCGTCCATAAATCTCAGTTTTCAAACAATGTGTTCTTATTCTGTCATATGAAGAAAGAAATAGCTATATAATTGCAAATAGATTTCTAAAATACGATAAATTAATTTTCGAACTATTAAGAAACATACAAAAAATATTTTTAATAATTTTCTTTAATTTAACTAGATTTAAAAACTAGAACAATTTTTTTAAAAATTCCATTGATCAAAATTCTTTCATACGCTGCAAATTTATTGGAATATAAAAATAAGAAATCAAGTGAATAGAAAAATGGTCAGAATCTTGTTGGAAAGATCACGTTAACTTTTCTACCAAATGCAATGGCCAGCGCAATTAACCTTAGGTCCTTCGTTCGTTACCATGGGTGAAATTCTAGAAGAATATTCAAAGAAAAGGCCGTTATGTACTTCCCAAGGTTGATTCTTTAATTTAAATGAAAAATCCCAATGAAATAATACATAAAACCATAATCGAAAAAAGACATTTATTTATTGCAGAATTTATTTATTAAATACTTTTACCAGGTATCGATTCTTCTTCTTCTTCTGCCAGACTCGGATACTTGCTCGTGCATCTGCCATTTTCTTCAACGAGTCATATCGGTTTCCTAAAAGCAGAACAACCACGAAGCACAAATCCAATACTGAAATTTATCTCTGTACTCTCTCTCGCTCTATGTTGCTTACAAAGGATAATATCAACATGATTAATTTGCATAGGCCAACCATTTAATTGTACTGTTCTCTTGATTTTTTATAAATAAACATGCTTCCTTCATTTCTACTCGGATATTATAAAAGGCTAAAAAATGCTGAATTAAACTCAAACTTTTTATTCACGTAAAATTTAAATAGCAATTAATTTAAATATGAAAGAAATTTTCCGCTAAGGTTAAATGCAAAAATATATGTTTAAATGCAACCAAACAACCTTTTATTACAACCTCTTATACATGTTAATTTCAACTTATACAACCTTTTATGAACAATACATGTGGATTTCAAGATTCTTAATAAAAGTACATACATGAGTAGCACTAAATAGATTGCAATGGAAAAACAACAATCTTTTTGGCACAATAATTTTGTTTGTAATTGCAGTCAGTGTTAACTGAAAATGTTTTTAATAGATGGTGTTATAGTTTAAATAATCATTTCTAGGTCATAATTATTGCTTTTTCTAATAATTGGCACAAACCGAACATATCCGAATGTGAAATTCAGAACTGTTTTAGATAAAATGCTATTCAAGGTGACATCCACTTAATTTTGTACCAAGTTACAGGAAAAGTCATATGGGGAGTAAATACTGTCCTCCTTCTCATTGAAAGTAATGGAAAAGTATCAGGATCTGCATATACATAGACTTATCAGGGCTATCGATGGTATACACATGGGAGACTTAGCTTGTTGGGTTTTTGAACCACGGTGTATTGCGTCACAATAGATCTTAAGATGCTTCTATTAATTTTTTCACCCAATCCTCAGTAAGACTGCTAAGTAGCAGTCTGCGTACTTTAAACCAGATAGAACACATACTACTGTGTCCAGTCTTACTTTTTGGACACAGTAGTATGTGTTCTATTCGAAAAAATCTGGTTAAATTGAAAACAGTTTTCAATTTAAATTTCCCGGACATACGGCATTTCAATTTTTTTTTCTTTTTTAGGTTGTTGGCAATGTCCTTGACATCTGTGTGAAATTTCTCGTCAAAATATTCATTAGTGTTTGAGTTACACTTGGTTTTGTGAGACGGTAAAACTGATGTCGGCGATTTTTGGAATGTCGCTTCAATCCACTCAAAACGGTGTCCCCAGGTGGTCTTTTGAGTTTAGCGAATAGCCAGAAGTAGCACGATGCTAAATTAGGTGAATGCGATGGTTGTGAAACGATATGGGTTTCATTTTTGGCGAAAAAAGTCACGAAGAATCAATGCACTGCGAGCTGGCGCATTCAGTATTTTCGGTACCAATCAAGATTTGACGCGTTTGAGGCCCAAAACATTTTGCCAACAACCTAAAAAAAAAAAAAAATGAAGTACCATACGCCCGGAAAATTTAAATTGAAAACTGGTCTTACTTTTGGACACAGTAGTAGGTTGAAAAATAAATATTTTCGTGTTCCATTTCTTGATATTCCTCATTCGAAATGAACCTCGTATTTTGAAAATCAATTAAAAGCCTCTAATATATCTTCACTATCCTATAGACATTTATCTATCTGTCCTGTCAACAAAGATTCTATCCCATCCCATTCATTTTCTCGTCAGTAGCCTCTCAGCCACCCTGGTCTTTAGCCAGGGTGTTACCAAGGAACACCACGAGGAGGTGGGCTACTCCAGTTCCTCGCCCCCACCCTACCTATCGAGGAGACCTGGTAAACTGGTTTAAGCTATTGTAAAATCCATTTTTGTTTTTTAACTTTACAAAGTACGAATATTGTATCGGAATCTCGAAAGAACCAAACGGTTGCTTAAGTAGATTTTTAATCGCATTTTCTTCATATTATTTGAAATTTACAAAATTTTTAAAAAGTAGTATTCGCGATCAATGCTATATTAATGATATGAGAGGAATTTAGAAGAAACTATCCAAATTACTCAGATATAGCGTATGATAAATTATGCCGCTAAATGGCACCGTACCGACGGCAGATTTATTTGGCGTTAATAAATCTGCCGTCTTATCATAAATCTTATTTAGCGTTATTATTTAACAATAGACGGCCGATTTTGTTTAAATTATAATGTCAACCTCACTATGGCATTTTAAAATAATAAAACTCAGATTTTTTAACTACCTACTTTGGGAAAAACTGCAAACAAGCTGACTTTTCATCAAAAATAATTTTGAGAAAAAGTAGTCCTTAGTAACGATGTCATGCTATATACATTCTGTATTGAAATGAAGGTCAACTTTCTACATAGTGTTAAAAATCTCGAGACATTAAATACTGGAATAACAATAGAGTTTTTGCATAACGTTTTTATTGTCCGATATTTTCCTTCCTAGCGCTCATGCTCATAAGAAACATTGTACCTGTTGCGCGTGCTTATCTGTAATACTTCACTACTGAGCTATTCCTATGAGCATGCGCGCTAGGAAGAAAAAAATATCGAACGATAAAAAAACGTTATGCAGAAACTCTCTAATATTGCATTAAATGGCTCTCAACAAGCAATTTTTTGAAAAACGTTAAATTATAGTTAAATTTAATTTTAAGTTCAATAACAAATTCGATGTAATTTCATCAAAGTTGCTTATTAATTTTTAAATCATGGGGAAAAAGTAATTATCAGCATACCATGTCTCCTCTAAAATCAAGTAATCAAGTCTTTTAAGTTCTTCCCAGTTGCCTCAACCTAAACAAGAGCAAACTTTGTAAATAACCTCAGAGACTACAAAATCTGCTCTTTCAGATTGGTGCTAGAAACGCGAGACAGGAAGTTAGCTTTCCCGTTGAAATAAAATAAGTTCCCCGGTTTTTTTTTTCTTTTTGTAATGTAAGTGTAAAATGACTATTTTCCGGCTATGGCAACGTAAGTATAGTTGGTGACATCGTAGTACTGCGGTCAGTGATACGACAGAGAGTTAGATGTTGTGGAACCAGTGCTGATGGAAGTGAAAACTCATCGGATGGTGGAATTCGACAAAGACTGGACTGGCAGAAACGCAAAGCGACGAAGATCGATTGAGCAGAGAAGTGAGAGAAGAAGCGTATCACAAGGACGAAGAAAACTGGAACAGAACCGCTACGGAATAAACGCTGAGAAATCTAGCCAAACAAAACGCACCATTAAGTTATAATGGAACAGATAGAATGGAGATAACAACAATAAGAAGAAAAAAGAGAAGCATATCTAAAAGCGAGGGCGAAAAAGTTACAAGAAAGAAGAGAAGAAGAACAAGATGTTACAAGAAGAGAAGATGTTACAAGGACGAAGAAGTTACAAGAAGAGAAGAAGAACAAGATGCTACAACAAGAAGAGAAGAAGAACAAGATGTTGCAAGAAGAGATGAAGAACAAGAGGCTACAAGAAGAGAAGAACAAGAGGCTACAAGAAGAGAAGAATAAGATGCTACAAGAAAGAAGAAGATGTTATAAGGACGAAGATGTTACAAGAAGAGAAGTGCATGATGACAGCTGAATAATAAAGGATTGGTGGATGTGTTGCAAACTATTAAATTAATTGGTTAGGAATTGTACAGGTTTTATTGCTGAATCTGATACATTGAGAGAAAAGTCTGTTAATTTTGATTACATTGTCCAAAACATGTTGCTAAATTGTGTACAATTCATAGGCCGAATAAAATATAGCAACGGTAAATTTCGAAACTATATTCTAATAATAATAATTACAAACTAATCTTAATATTTAATCTAAATTATCTTATGATTTATCTTACAACTATATGGTTGTTTTTAATTTTGAATTTTGAATCTCATGACCGAATGTCTCGCTGCAATATGTCTCAATAAAAAAGTAAAACTTAAGCCAAAAACTCATTGCAGTCACTATAATTTTGAAAATTAATATAAATAATTAATGAAAGTAAAATTCTTGACTTTGACAAGAGAAGAAAGGGCACTTACCTGGTGACTTACCAGATGAGGGTGTGCCTGACCCACTTGTCCTGGACCGCGTCGTACTTGAACTCCACCAGGGGAACCTGCCACGGATTCTGCAACACGAGATTCAACAATTTTTGGTTTATTACTCGAAACAAATAAAGCACAATTATCTTTTTATATTTATACTATCTATATACTAATATGAAACAAAATCATCATATTTAACAATTTACGCGTAATTAACAATGTAGGTTTGAGTCACAGGATTCTTATGACAAAAATGTTTTTTTCGAGAAAGAGTTAAAACGGCTAGAGCATTTATAGAATTAGATTAATTATTGTCATTTTTCCATTGAGTCTTACTCATTTATACACAAACTTCCCGAAGAAATAGAAACTTCGGCTAAATATTTTGTTTGACATGCTTTCCAAAAGAAATTCGAAAGAATATTTCTATCCTTGGAATCAAGTCGTTTGCTTTGATTTTCTATTCTGATTACTCTATTTTTCGTTTTTTGCTAATATACATACTTCCCAAATGAACTAGATAGTAGAAGTAAATATTCTATTCTTTACGTATACGGTTAACAGCATGAATGAGCTTAGTCAAAGAATCTTTGAAAGGCGAATGGATATTAATCACTGGAGGACCACAATTTAAGGTCTCGGACAGGCTGGTCTAAAGACAGACGAGACTGCTATCAAACTTGCCTCTCTCTGTCTGAACACCCCTGTCGATTATTTTTATTTATTTATTTATTTTGCGATACAACCCTGTTCATTCCCTAAAATGTTTTTAAATTTTCCAATTTTTCTACCAGTCGGTTACAAAATTAAAGGATAATGACTGCGTCACCGAAAACTGGCAACTTTTACAATCTTCGGATTCGATGTTCAGCGAAAAATTAAAAAGTTCCATTCATTAATTTTAATTCTGTTGAAAATAAATTATTTGCTTTTAAATTTGAAAGATTTTTTCAATATTGAATGTGTGTTTCAGAAATAGAATTGTTTTCAAACGATGTAAAGGAAAAACATAAGAAAAATTTAATTGGTTTTATGTTGATAAAGTGAGTGATAAACAATAAGCCAAATTCTTCTTCTAATTGCGTTCATAGTTAAAAACAAAAATTAAAAATGTTAAAAACAAACAATGTTGAAGGAAATATGGCATTAATTTATATAAATCGCATTGCTACTTAAATATCGCATTGCTACTTATTATTCGTAAGAGTTGTATGTAGCCATTGCTCAAGAAAATACTCATGCCTGACTTATTAACTTGAAGATTACTTCTGCGAAACTTTTCGGAGAAGATTTTTCATTTTTAAAAAGTAAATAAGATTTATTTCGAACCTTTTCACTATCACGCATTACAAAATATTTAGATACAGTGAGATGCTTTACAAAAATTACTGCACATTTCGAAGAAAAGGAAAAATATTAACAAAATGTGTTTTCGAAGAAAATTAAAAAGTAAATATTTTTCTATTACGAAAGAAAATTTTTAGTTTTATCTTAAATAAACTTTGTGCATATTGATTTGCATAAAATTTACAATGTAATATCTATCATTTGAAATTTATTGTAAATTGAGAGTTTTTAAAAATTTTTATTGAAAAAGGATTTACTTACCAATCCTCTATTAATAAGCACTTACCCATTCTGTTACAAATCTACTCATTTTATAACGAACATCTATAAATACACTTATAAAACACGAGAGAAATATACACAAACAGCATTAAAATGTCTTAAAGAATTCTTTAATGGAAAATTCATTCAAATTTATAAAAGAGGTTATTTAAGAGTCTAACTGCCAAGAGTAGCAAATATTTATATTTTTAACGCAAACAGTATATTAATTTAATTTAAATTTTGCAATCAATTACTTTGAGTGACTTAAATAAAGATAACATCTTAAAATATGAATAGCAAATAATAGAGAAAAAACAACAACAGAGTATTTGAACAAATAGCAAACAACAATTAATGTTTCTTTGGTGAAAACACATCGCTGTAACTTTGTTAATGTGTAGTTACAAAGTGACTCATGCAACTTAAATGTACTGCAAAATCTGCTAACGATGTCTCAGGTACGATTTCCTCAAAACCATTATGATAAGCAAATTCGTAGCTCTTTTTGCCTCATATTTACTTCCATTCCCCCTATTTTACCTTAATACGAGACTATTTGCTGGTGGAAAGCAGCTTTACATAAAATGATTCTCTATCATTTATTAAAAGTATCTTATCTCTCATCTTTATTACAATACACGGAATACCCTCGATATTTTCCTTCCAGATTTTGATAAAGAAACGTCATTTCAATACTATTACAAGAATATTAGACATATGCATTGATATGGAAGTTGACATGGAAGGTTTAATTTAAGAAATAATGTTCAAAATGATTTTTAAAAGCCTCATTCTTTTAAAAATGGTATTTGTCTACCAGCCAATTTGGGGCATCGGATTGTAATAATTGCAAGAAACGGTTGTTTTTATGTAAAATTATTCTACACTTACTTTAATCGAAATTTAATATCCTTAATGTTACTTAATTTAATTTGTTTCATCGTGTAGTGGGAAAGCAACTTTCATTGTATTACAGTAAAAAAAATTTCAAATTAATAATTTAATTAAATTTGTTAATTAAAGAGATTGGTTTACTTACTAAGGCACAGCGATCTTGGTTGGTCTCGAAGTCAGCAAAGTTCTGAAAAGAGAACAAATTTCAAATTTCTTTATTCAAATTATAAAAAACATGAAATATATCATTTGATGTACCCTATAAGTTTAATGTCAATATAATGAATGCTTTTGATTTGAATCGATTTGATTTGATGCTACTACATTATCATTTATGGCAAAGAAAAAGCAAATCTTCTCCATGTGATTTTGGGAAACCTTTATAATTGTTAAATGGTGTACATAGCTGAATTTCTTTTAACAGAAGAATTAATTTAGAAGATTATTTGTTTTTTTTTGTTGTGATTTTGTAGGCAAAAGCAGTCACAGACAAGAATTGCATACAAATATGAATGTTTCTGCTATTAAGGCAAGTTTAAAAGTGGAAATTAATAATGATACATGAATTTCAAGGAATAACATAGACTTTTAGTTGCAGTGAATACACATAGTTACAATTGTTTTAGAAAACATCTAAGTAATTGAACCGTAACTGTGCTATAGCTTCATTGACTTGCTTCCTCCGCGATAGATACTGCTCTTACCTATATCTTTGTTAGAACTCAGTCCATACCAATTTAGCCACTCACCGTAAAAATAATAGTAATAAGGGAAAAGACTACATATTCTTAAAAGAAAGAGACGAAAAGCCATTAAAAACAAGTTAGATATTCTAAACATAAAAATTTAAAAAGCTAGATGCACCATAATGAAAGTCAGTGTGATCAGGACATGTTTTCGCTGGCCGTCTAGTAACGAGTACACAAATAACTATTCTGTTGTAGTTAGAGTCGAGTACCGAACAAACAAGTACATGGGCCTTATTCCTTTTTTTCTGTCTTGCATAAAACACATATATCACAATCCCTATTTTGGCCAGATGTTCGGCCAAACAGTCGTGCCCAGTTCTTTATGTAAAATTTGCAACAGCTTCTTTGCGAGTTTTTCCACTAAATCTGTGTCAGTTATCTCCCAGACTAATATACGATGACTTAATTTTGTAGCGTATAGTTCTTCTAAAAAAGACGAAAGGCATAGGACACTGTCCAATAACTTCTTTTTTTCCCTTTCGTTTCTATCAATTCAAACATGAGATGGAAAATAATGTATTTACCATTTTTATTAAGGAACTTGATATATTGCTTTATTATTTTGTTTTTTCCTGTTCTTATATTTGTCTATAGAATTACCAGAAAATCAACTTCCCTCTCTACAGAAAACTTTTTAATATTTTGAAATTTAGAACCAGGCAGGCCACCATCATGCCGCTGTAGTATATTCAATTTAAAGTTCGGATGATGCACAATCACTTTCCTGGTAGAAGTAGCCATAGCCTCTAGCATTTATTCATTTAGCACCACCCAGGAGGTACATCTGACTTAAGGTTGTCACGGACGCGAGTAACAATATAGATATCTTAAGAGGAATTTGACATCTTACTACAGCAACGTTGCTTTAAATTTAACGTCGAGGAAGAGAACTTTGAAAAACAAAATTAAAGACTTAATTATTTAACGAAAGTTTTTGTAGATTTCTGCTGGAAAAGCAATAATGCCATGCTTAATAATCCAATAAATAGCATGCTTTTGTTATCTACGGTGAATACAGGAATTACGGTAAGGTATTAGATTCTAAATTTTGAATTCTGTTATTATATTCGATGCTTAATTATTTACATTGACTGATCAGAAGACAAGATGAGTAGTTTGATAATAAAAAAAATTATAAGTCATATTGTCGGCATACAATGAAGCAGACTATTAGATTAATTTTTCATGCTATTTCCCTCAGACAGTACACTAGATTAACGTTGAATATATTTTGTTAAACTTGAACTTACATTGTAGGTTTAAAATTTGCTTTTTAACCTTGATATCCACCTTCAGAATTTAATATAAATAAAAAAGTTTCTTGTTATTGAATGAAAATGAAATGACTTACCAATTAAAGATGATTAATCACTTACCCATCATTTACTTATTCTAAAGAGCATCTATAAATACACTTAAAAAACTAAATGATACATAACAACAAAAAAGAGATTAGGGCTTAGAGTAGGAAAAAGTGCTACTTGAGTAAGAGTACTTATTCTGAGTAAAATATACTCAGAATCAACATTTAATCTTATTAAAATAAATTATTTTTACTAAATTATATAAGAATAGATAGTTAAAGCATGGAGAAAAAACAATAGAGAAAGTAACTAATTTTGAAAAACTTTTAAGCTTTTTACCCACATTAAGTAATATTTCCATAAATTATTATCTGTCGTATTATACAGTGATAAAAGCGTTCAGACAATTGAAATAACGTGAGCTGTTGATGACGTCGCCTGAACCATTATTTAAAATAATACGACTTTTCCTCACATATACTATATCTTTGCTCTCCGTTTAAACCTTTATACCAGTGCATCAACTGGTGAAATGCAGATTTTCAAAGTATGCGATGTAGATATGTTTCTGAAAGTTGTACGATTTTTCACTGCAGTATGAAAAATGACGGCCTTTAATATTTCCCTCCTGATTATTAAAATAATGTTATATCAACAGTTATAGAGACGAATTCAGAGAAAAAGAATTAACATTTTTTGACTTGAATCATGCTGAAGAATGTTTAAAAGAGAAAACTTATTCTTGAGGCTTTTAGAAAATATTGATACAGAAGGATGGAACGGATTGGTGTATAGCGCATTTGATTTTCCAACTCGGCAAACCATGACGAACTGAAAGCTGGTGTGTATGCAGGGCCGGATTTAGATGAAAAGAGGCCCCAGGCTATTCCACTTATGAGGCCCTTTCACCTCCCATTTTTAAGTTTGTAAATTACACGAGAGATAATAAAATACATCATCACTGTGATATACACTCAAGAGCCAAAACATTATGACCACCTGTCAATAACGAGTTGGCCTACCTTTGGCGCGCAACACAGCTTCAACCAGCCTTGGCATGAATTAATACCACCACTTAATACCAGTTAAATACCACTTCCACCTGATCACATCCAGGCGAGTTCATTGCAAAATGTAGGGGTGGTCATAATGTTTTGGCTCTTGAGTGTATAATCAATGTGTTAAATGAAAGACGTTGTGATGGGTACTAATCTTTATAAAAAATGTAGCACAAAAAAAGTCGAGAACACTTATTTGGACTTTTATTCTCAGCACCCTATAGAGTACTTGTAACAATAACTCATCAAACGTAACACGCAACATTTACCAAGAAACAAAATTCA
The DNA here is from genome assembly GCA_021605095.1 of Caerostris extrusa. Lineage (NCBI taxonomy): Eukaryota > Metazoa > Arthropoda > Arachnida > Araneae > Araneidae > Caerostris > Caerostris extrusa. The sequence goes on from BPLR01020831.1 coordinate 90,167, forward strand.
AATAATAAAAATTATCCTATTTTATATCAAATTAAATTAAATATATTCAATACATCAAAGATTAAAGCAAATTCAATTCAGATAAATTTATTTCATAATAATTCGCGTTACATTTTTATGTTTGTTTATTTGCCATATGTGTAGAATTTCTCCTTATTTTTGATTCAGTGTTTTAGTGTTTACTGCTTTTAGAATAGCGTCATTCTAATTTTGCTAACAATTTGAATGTAGGCCCCTCTTGATCTTAAAGCCATAGGCTGAAGCCTAGTTAGCCTATAGGAAAATCCGGCCCTGGTTGAAAGTCCTTCCACAAAGAGGAAGAGGCAAATCCTCTAGAGTACTCTGCCCTCTTTCGTAGTCGAGTGTCACAGTGGAGAGAAGTGAACTCGAAATTCAAAAGTGTTCTTCGAAACTGGCATAGAAAAGCTTTGCAATTCATGGCAAAAGTGCAAGGATGAAGATGGAACATATGTTAATATGTTCTAATAATTTCTGTTTATGACTTTTTAAAAAGTGTGCTGCTGTGAAGTTGATTTCATATGGGGCCAGATGGCCGAGTATGGGACTCTCGATCTCGGTACCACAGGTATTGGGTTCGAATCCCGGCGGTGCCATGAATGTTTGTAGTGGTTCGAATCCACTTTAAGCTGTAGGTCCCGGTCCTAATAGCATCGTAGAGCGTCCCAGTCCCCGTCCCAGAGACTTCTCACCCCATCATTCTCAAACTGAAGAGGGGCAACTCGGCTCTAGGCACAGTGATGCAGTGTGGTGTAGTAGCAGTAGCAGTAGCAGTAGTTATATATGTGTGTTTAATCAAAAATGAAATTATTTAATTTTTTTATACGCTATATAAATTAAATTATGAGTTGACATTTTTAACGTGATTGCATTTGTTTAGTGATATCGAAAAATAGAGTTGGACGTATCTCTGTTCAGAGCACAATCAGACTTCTTCTCACCCAAATCATTCCCAAACTGTAGTGGGGCAACTTATTTCTAGTCACAGTGATGTGGTGTGGTGTAGTAATATACAGTCCAGTCACATTAATGTGACCACCCCCAATTTTAGACATCAACGTGAAATAACCCATCACAAAAGGCAGGTGGCAGCAGATTGCAGTGGAGTGTATATAAAGAATTCCACTGAAATACCACATTCCACACTCCACTTAAAGGCAGAATACAAGAGTGTATATTCTGGCTTTTGACAGGTGGTCACATTAATGCGACTGGACTGTGTAGTAGTTGATTTCACATGGAACAACCCAATCTAATTGAAAAGAAAGTCACTTACCAGAACGCACAAGTGCTGATTGGCCTCAAAGTCAGCAAACTCCTCCTGCACGTAGGTGGGGGTGGCTGGCTCTTCCTTCGCGCTCCTCCTCCGTCGGAACAACCTAGACCTGCGGAAATAAAAAAAACAACAGGAAAACTTGGATTAGATGCAATCTTCTCATATTGGGAGCATTCTAATCACAAGGGCAATGGAAAGAGCGGATTTTGGTAAACGCATTACATTTATGGGGAACAAAATACTGACTAAAAATTGCACTTAAGGCTCGTTCCTACCGAGGCGTGAGGCGTTGACCCATCACTAGTTTCACCGCGTTCGCCTAAAACCGGTGTGAAATCCGCTTCGAGTTGACCGACTTTCAACTCGAAGCGGAACTTCACTAGGCGTAAAGCGATTTCTGACGTTTCGCTGTGAACGGGTAGAAAAATTTTCTTGCCTGCCGCATGTCGCGTCGCCGTCTCTCGCTTCGGTGGGCGTGAGCCTTTAAAGGTTCTAAAATTGTACTGAAATTTCCAACGGAGGCTTCATATAATAGATATATTAAGATGCAACGGTAAGAATAATCAGGATGATGATGAATTCTTTTATTATTAATGTTTACAAATTACGGATTGATCTGTGATGAATCATAAATTAATATTTACCGCATTCCAATAAACATTACGTTAAGGTATTTGAAATATTTTCTTAAATATGTTCGAGGGAAGGCTATGATTATCGAAACAAAAATTTAATATTAAGACTGCAGTGCTGAGCAAGAATTAAATTAAGGTGTTTATTTAAAAATAAATAAATAATGGAATTTAACTAATGATTCATCAAATTTGTGTTTAATAAAATTGATTTTTTCAGCTTAAAGCTTAAATTTTCGATGTCTCGCATGTGCTTCTATGTGTGTCGCATGTGTGCGCATTCGCTAATGCTTCTAAAGTATATGGATTTTAATTATAATGACTGATAATTAAAAAAAAATTTTTTTTTCAGAGAAGTGGAACTTTATTAATTTGCATTATGTTTAAAAGTAAATTGACTATTGTTTAATGTGTTTCATTTCAAAAACTTTAAAAAAAGAATAGCAATTAGTTTATGTAAGCAGTATTTCTGAAGTTTTGCAATTTTACAACTTATAAAATATCAGTCTTACGGGAAAAACAACAACCTTACTTTGGTACTAGAAAATACTCATACTTACGCAAAAAGTTGCACATGTATAGATATTAAGATTTACGTATGCACAACTACAAACCTTTGTGGGAAGTTAGAATGTCTACTAATAAAAAGAAGAAATACATGAGATAAAGCAGAGCAAATAAGTATCCCATAAAAGAGGGTTTATCACAAGAGTTCATAATATGATGGGTTAAACAAAACGTTTGTTTCGTATTGGTAAAATAAACAATTGTCAACTATGATTTCTCTAAAGAATTTAGTTTCTGTCTTTGATTCTTAATTTTAGGCTATTCTCAGTTTATTACCGTTTTTAATTTTCCTCTTAGGTGAAAGATTTGGTAGAACACATGAAGGAGGAGAAATCAAGTACCATAAATGAACAGAAAAGCCTATATCTTCATACCAAGTTTTAGTTGAGAAATTTTAAAGAAAATATTTTAAGAATGTAATCTAAAAATATCCATTTTTGTCCCATTTTTTACCCGAAATTGTTGACTTGAATGTTCATATATTTCTTGTTGGAAACAATAGGCTCTTGTCATCTTTATAAAACTCAATCAGATATAAATATGATTCTCATTTCGAAAACTAATGTAGGTTGCGTTTATATTTCAATTTTGGAAACCTTTTCAGCTTATAACGAGAATATTTAACAAAAAATCCACAAATTCCTGTTAATGTTGATTAATAGAAAATTCCGTTAGGCATTGCGCAACTAAATACTTATTCATGAGATTTAAATAACTTGTTGGAAAATCTTTGTCTTTGAGAACCACTACTGTTCATATAATAAAGCACTTCCCTTTTTTTACAGAAGTCATGAAAATGCAACATTGAAAAAAAATCTACAGGAATGTTTCATTTGATAATACTATAAAACTACTAAACTAAACAATTGAATATATACAATTGATAACTTGATGGAAGATCATTATCACTGTCGGTCAAATGTTGAAACATTTTCTCATTAGTCAGTTTACTTTGAAAAAGCAACATTGCTACCACAAAAGCTATGAAAAAGGAGCATTGAAAAAAAAAAATCTACAGGAATGCTTCATTAATAGCCTGAAAACAATTTCGCTAATACACCTTTAGATAGTTACACATAGTTTTTAAAATTAACAATGAATATCACAAATTTGTAAAAATAATCTCATTACTTGATCTAATTTTTTTCCCTAGCAGTAATATTCAAATTTTGGTTGAGAATTACTACTTTTTTTTTTTTTAAATTTTGATTTTCTTCTCTAAGATCCTCAAACATTTAAAAGTGTTGTAAGAACTCTTCAAGAATTAAAAATTGTTGTAATACTGCAAAATTCTACTTGTTAGATAAAAAAAAATGTTGAATATATATAAGTTACTTTATTTTCCTATCATAATACTTGAAGTTACAGAAACATTTTATTTTCCTAACTTGTCAGGGTAGTTACAGGAAACGTTTCGAAAACCAATCAAAAATGAATATAAAGTAAAAATAAAACAACTTTTAAAAAACTACAAATATCCCAAAACTATTTCTCAATTATAAGAATTTTGAAAAGCTATTAAAAGAATTTGATAAAAGGTGCTATTTGATTTTTCACCTTAGAAATATTACAGATTTAGGCAAAATCGCAGAATAGGGTCTTTGGGGATTAGGCGACTTTTTAAGCCGCCAAGTGAGCGAAAATCGCCAAATGTGATAATCAAGGTATCTTTTAATGCCTGATTGTTCACGATTAACTACGTGGTTTTGTTGGGCTAAGATTAATTATGTGATTTATTTCAATTACTGGAATGTACTAGAAGAATTAAGAACTTTTAATTTTAATAACGATTCATTTCACTCGTTACCAGTTCATGCGGCTGCGGTTGTTCTCGTTCTTGTTCTTTCGATTAGCGATGCCTGATATTGAAGAATTTTATTTTGGAAACAACTACCGCAGGTAACTCTTAAAATTGAAGAAAAGAAGCTACAGCAGTAATTTTTCAGAGATTCGGAATATCGGAATAAATTTGAAAATTATTTAAATGGTGTATATAAGTTTCGGTTGCTAAGAATGTCGTTTGTTCTAATTGTGAAAAGGACATGATTTTTAACGGTTACCAAAAATAAATCTAACGGATTTATGAGGAGATGCAGAGCGAAATTTAATGGTGTAGCACACAATGAGAAGAGACCCATTCTTCAAAATTGGTGGTTCTCACAATCAGAAATGAGTGTGTGCTAAATTACGAGAATTGAGTACGACTGTAGGGTTTTCCACCAGAGACATAGCTGAGGAGATCGAATGTGAGTTACAGATTATGACTGATTGGAAGAGATTTTGTAGAGAATATTATTATGGAAGAGTACAGTATAAGTACTTATACAACCAACGTGACATATGCAGTTTAATCATATTCCAACAAGATAATCATATCCCACCAATCCATGATTCAGGGTAATAGCATTTTAACTAAAATTTTTACATTTTTAGCCCTTCTTCCTTTTTTTTTTCATTAAAATTCCTAAAACTTTTAGCATTTTTTCTTTATTTTTTACTCAAGTTTTACTTCGCGAAATCGAGATGTCGTGGTAAGGTAGCATTTCTCTTCAATTGTAATAACACCGACATTTGGTGCCCTTTTGGCGAAAAACATTTTTTGACGCCAAGTGGTTCCTATTCTGCGATTTTACCCAAATTTATTATTCAGAACTAAAATTATAGCAGTTAATGCTGCATAGAAAAATAATATAAATTATAGCAGTAAATGCATTCGAAATTATAAACTAAAGAAGTTAATGCTGATATTTCCTAAAAGAAATAATATTTGATATTAAAGGGAAAATAATGTAACATAGTATTCACGCGAATTGCTTCCTCAAAATCCATGCATGCGATATTTTAATGATTAATTAAATCTAACAAATCAATCTTATTTATTAATTTAAAAATTAAACTTTTGCGAGTTTAAGTACGCGGGGAAAATGCTATTTTGTTTTAGTGCGATACAAAAATTATGTTTTAAAAGTGAAATGAAAGTGCTTCACTTGAGGTATTTTTAAATTATTTGTGTTATGTTTTTATGAAGTTTTATTTGTTTTATGTTTGATTAAAGCAAAAAAACTGAAAACAGTTTTTCTTCAATATCTTAGGATATTTTTTAAAGAATATTCTACATTCAAGTTTGTAAGACACTTACTTATACATGTAATTTCGTAAAAGTGATTAGTTGTTTAATTTTTATTCAATTACCTTTTTAAAGTTATTAATAATAACTAATTTGAAATAAAATTAATTCAAATTATTAGAATTTATTTCTTTCAATTATGAATTAATAAATTTATCGGCATTTTTTTCTTAGATAAATTATCATTTATATATAGGCTACAAGTAAATTTAAAATTGTTTTATTATTATAAATGGATTGTTTATAAAGAATATCGTCAAACATTTGAAACATAAATTAAATTAAAGAGCGTAGAAAATACTTACAACAAGCTTACCCAACTTGCCCATCTTTAGATAGCTACTTTAAAAAAACCTACTAAATTATGACTTATCTGCTAAAAAAACGTTTACTTTACTACTTTAATCTTAAATTAAAGTGAAAGCAACAAGTTTCACATTAGTTAAATGTCTTTAAGAAAATTCACTCAAAATTTCACTTGACTGAATCTCAAAAATTCAAAATGGCTGCCAAAATGGAAGGATCTGAAATTTTGTTAAAATGACGTCACATGAGCAGACCTCAACAATCAATTTTATTGGTTGATTTTAATCACCTGATATGACATCATACACATTGTGATGTCATGTAGTGACGTATTTAATTCAAATTTGCATATTTTAAATAATTATGTGGAAAACTATTATGTTTTCATAAATATACAGAATAACCAATTTTAAAATATATAACACCCACGTAAATTCATGTATAGCTCTAAAACATCAATTATTTCTTACATTTAACAAGTTTTAAACTAAGAGGTTTTTATAGTATAAATTGTAATATATAATAATAAATATTATGGTAAAATCACAAAGTTGGGGCCAGGTTAGAGTTGGCGATTTCTTTATCCGCCAATTTGGCGAAAATCGCCAAAGGTTGTAACCAAGTTGCGTCTAATGCCTGATTGGCCAAGATTAATTATGTGGTTTAATATGAAAGTTTTTAATTCAATTACTGGATTGTTCTAGAGGAATCAGAAACCGTTAAATTTAATAACGATTCATTTCACTTGTTACCAGTTCATGAAGCTGGAGTTGATTTCGTTCCTTGAGTACTGACGAAAGTTTTCGATTAGCGATGTCAGATATTGAAGAATTTTATTTTGAGAGCAAAGATTACTGACATTTCTTTTTAAATTGAAAGAAGATTGCTGCAGCAGGGATTTGGAATGTCGGGATAAGTTTGAAAATTATTGAATGGTGTATGCTTAAAGTTTTGGTTGCTGAGAACGTCGTTTGTCCTAATTGTGAAAATAACATGATTTTACCGGTTACGAAAATAAATCTAATGGATATATTTGAGATGCAGTGTGAATTTTAATGATGTCGCAGAAAATACGAAGAGATCCCTTTGTCAAAATTCATGGTTCTTACAATCAAAAATGAGTGTGCGCTAAATTAAGAGAATTGCGTATGACTGTAAGCTTTTCCCAGCAGATATAGCTGATGAGATCGAATGTGAGCTAAACGTTATATGTCTGATAGGAAGAGTTTTTGTCAAGAAACTGCATATGTTATTATGGAAGAGTGCATTATAAGTACTGGGTGATATACAACCAACGTGAGATACACAGTTGAATCATATTCCAGCATAAACTAACTATAATATATACTTAAATTTTAACAAAAATTTTCAGCATTTTCTTTATTTTTTTACTCAACTTCTGCATCGCGAAATCGAGCAATCGTGGTAGGGTATCACTTCTCTTCAATTATAATAGCATCGACATTTGTTGCCCTATGGCGAAAACATTTTTTTTGACGTCAAAGGGCGGCCTATTCTGCGATTTTACCTAAATTTATTATTCGGAGATAAAATTATAGCAGTTAATGCTGCATAGAAAAATAAATATAAATTATAGCAGTAAATGCAAATTAGAAGTGCATATCGTGGGAAATAGAAATAAAGTATTCTAAATTATAAATTAAAGAATTTAATGCTGACATTTCTTAAAAGAAATAATAGTTGCTATTAGGGGGAAAATAATATAACATATTCATGCAACTTGCGTCCTCAATATCCATGCGTGCGATATTTTAGTGATAAATTAAATGTAACTAATCAATCTTATTTATGAATTTAAAAATTAACCTTTAGCGAGTTTAACTACGTGAGGAAAATGCTTTTTTATTTTAGAGAGATACAAAAATTGTGATTTAAAAGTGAAATGAAAGTTCTTCACTTAAGGTAATTTTTAAATTACTTGTATTATGTTTTTATACTTGATTAAAGCTAAAAACTGAAATTTGTTTGTCTTCAATATCATAAATTTTATAAAATAGGATATTTTTTAAAGAATATTTCTACATTCAAGTTTGTAAAATGCTTGTATATCAAATTTTGGTACTTACTTATTAACGCCACCGCAGCTACAGATTTGGCGGTTTTAAGTGGCGGCAATCTACACTTAAAATTTTTGTGACAAATCATAAAATATATAAAACACTTTATTTAAAACCAAAACACTTTCAAAATTCAAAACACTTTATTTAAAAACAAAGTAGGCAATTGATTCCGGTGGAAAATGGGCCGATATAGATTTTAACATAGATTCAAACAGTCTTTTTTGGAGCATTGGCAGCTCTTTATTGGCGCATTAGCACAGCTTCTGCTGCGGTGGCGTTACGTATTAACGCCACCGCAGCAGAAGCTGCTTAATTTTTATTCAACTACCTTTTAACGCTATTATAAAAATTAATTTGATATAAAATTAATTCAAATTATTATAATTTACCAATCTCATTCAATTATGAATTAACTAATATTTAATTATATCGGCATTTTTCTTAGGTAAAAAGTCATTTATAAATAAGTTACAGGTAAATTTAAATTGCTTTATTATTATAAACGGATTGCTTATAAAGAATATCTTCAAACATTTGAAACATAAATCGAATTAAAGAATGTAGAAAATACTTACACAAGCTTACCCAACTTGCCCATCTTTTTAGATAGCTACTTTAAAAAAACCTACTAAATTATGACTTATCTGCTAAAAAAACGTTTACTTTTACTACTTAATCTTAAATTAAAGTGAAAGCAACAAGTTTCACATTAGTTAAATGTCTTTAAGAAAATTCACTCAAAATTTCACTTGACTGAATCTCAAAAAAATTCAAAAATGGCTGCCAAAATGTAAACGCTATGAAATTTTGTTAAAATGACGTCACATGAGCAGAACTCAACAATTAATTTTATTGGTTGATTTTGATCACATGATATGACATTATACACATTGTGATGTCATGTTTAGTGACGTATTCGTTTCAGATTTGCATATTTTAAATATTTAGAAGTGGAAAATTATTATGAGTACACAAATATATTGAATAAACTCATTTTCAATATTTAACATCCTCCTAAATTCATGTGTAATTTTTGAAAATCAATTATTGTGTATTTGGAATAAATTTTTACTAATTGGTTTTTAGAGTGTAATAACATTAAATAATAAATAGTATGGTAAAATCGCAAAGTAGGGGCCATTGGGATTTGGCGACTTTTTTTGTTCGCCAGGTGGGCGAAATTCGCCAAATACTGTAACAAGTTGTCTTCTAATGCCTGATTGATCACGATTAATTATGTGGTTTAATTCAATTGTTGGAATGTTATAGAGGAGTTAAAAACCGTTAGTTTTAATAATGATTCATTTCAATCTTTACCAGTTCATGAGGGTGGTTTTTTTTTCTTGTTTGCCGCCCAATGTCTTTCGATTAGCGATTCCTGGCATTGAAGAATGTTATTTTGGGAACTAATATTCCAGGTATTTCTTTAAATTGAAGAAATGTGGCTACAGCAGGGATTTCTACAGGGATTTGTAATGTCATGATAAGCTGAAAATTATCGAATAGTGTATTTATGAAGGTTTGATTGCTAACAATGTTGTTTGTCCTAATTATGAAAATGTTTTGGTTCCGAATGTTATGACAGATAAATCTGCTGGATATACGTGGAGATGCAGAGCGAAATTTAATGGTGTAGCACAATATGTGAAGAGATCCATTCGTCGAAATTGGTGGTTCTCTCCGCCAAAAATGAGTTTGCATGGATATGATGAGAATTACGCATGACTGGATTCGTAGGTATTCGACTGCAGTTTCATCTGATGAGATTAAATGCGCGCTAAATACCTTGATTGATTGGAAGAGTTTTTGTAGAGAAATCTGCATAGATACTATTATGAAAGAGAACAATATTCTTGGTGGTATATATTCTAGTGTGACATGCGTAATTTAATTCTAATCCAGCATCCCGGGGAAAGCTTATTTTCACAAAAATATCCTTAAATTTCTTGCAATTTTTGTTAATTTTTACCATTAAACATCCAAAAAAATGCTAGCATTTTTTTTTTAAATCGTGCATCGCAACCTTTCGTGATAGGGTTGCAATTCTCTACACTTAGAATCACGGCCTTCATTTGGCGCACTTTGGCGAAAACATTTTTGACGCCAAGTACCAACGGCCCCTATTCTGCAATTGTACCGCCAATTTTTCATATAAAACAACCACGAAGATTCATGTGAAACTATAACACATCAAGTATCGTATACTTGTAATAATTAATTGAAACAATTAATTGAATAATTAATTAATCATTTAATGGAAAAAATTAATATTTCATTTTATTCAGGGCTGCTTTACTTTAGCTATTGATTTTTTTATTTATATTTTTCAAAATTCATATCTTTTATACATTCATCATCCATTATACTTATGTTATTAATATTTATTATCTTCTTTTCATTAATAGCAGAAACAAGCATTGCTAAGACTACAAATTCAGTAATAACTGATATTTCACAAGGGTTTTAAAGAATAATAAACAAAAAGTTTTATTTTCTTAATTTTATTGAAAACAAATTTCAAAAGGTTTAAACAAACAGCAACTTTTACAAAAATTTTGCACTCAAAATTTTATAATAAAAAATATTTTGTGTATATTTTTAGTTTTAATTATCTATAAAATCTGTAATATCAAATTCTTTTAGTAGTTTTACTATAGTTATTAATTTAAAATATACCAGGTTTTATTTGATTTTCACCAGGTTCACCAACTCTGTTGTAGGGATTTGTGTTAAATACAGTAAAGTTTTATATACAGTACATTGTGTATTAAGTATATCAAAGCCTACTACTAACTGAAAAGGACTTATCTAGTTATATACTACTGTTTCCAAAAGGTCAGACCAATTTTCAATTTAAATTTCCCGGCCATATAGTATTTCAATTTTTTTTCTTTTAGGTTGCTGGCACTGTCTTGACATCTGTCACAAAGAAATTTTACGTCAAAATATTCATTAGTGTTTGAGTTACGCTTGGTTTTGTGAGATACTGAAACAGATTCGCGATTTTTGAAATGTCTGAATTAAGTGAGCAAGAACTTGCATTAAATTGCGTATTCGGTGAGTATTCCTATATCGGAAAAAATGTTTAGAAGTGGTAAAAACAGTTCAAAGAAGGCAGAGAACGCTTTGAAGATGAAGACCTGAAAGATTTGGTGCTTGCAAACCATCGATTTACAATTAGAGACCTTGCTGATGATACTGGAATTTCAAAAGGATAGGTCAATTTCATTTTAAAAGATGTTTTGGGCCTCAAACGTCAAATCTCGATTGGTACCGAAAACACTGAATGCGCCAGCTCATACTGCAAAAAACATCGCCCCGCTGAAGTGTGTGAAACGATGCTTTCTGCCTATCAGAACAAGTTGAAATGCATCCTAAATGGATATGAGACTTGGATTTATGCTTACGGAAAATGCCGATCATTCGAAAGAATATCGTGACAGAGGTGAAGCCAGACAGAAAAGAGCACGCCAAAGTCGCTCAAATATCAAGGTCATGTTGACTGTTTTCTTCGATTACCGTGGTGTGGTGCATTAAGAATTCCTTCCGCCGGGTCAAACAGTCAACAAGGAATATTCTATGATTGTTATGCATCTTTTGCGTTAAGCTATTCTGGTTTTTGCATCATTATAATGAGCCAGCTCACGTTTCTTCGTGACTTTTTCGCCAAAAAGGAAATCCATATCGTTCCACAACCACTGTATTTATCTGATTTAGCACCGTGCGACTTCTGGCTATTCCCTAAACTCAAAAGGCCACTCCGGGGTCATCGTTTTGAGTCGATTGAAAGAGATTCAACATAAATCGGCGCCCGCTTTGAAGGCCATCCCGGCCAATGGCTTTTTAGCATGCATTGAGGATTGAAAAACGTTGCCACAAAGGTTCCTTCCCACCGAAGCGAGAGATTCAAGCGGCAAGCGAGAAAATTTTTCGACCGCTTCACAGCGAAACGCACAAAGTTCCGCTTCGAGTTGAAAGTGGGTCGACTGAAGCGGTGCATTTCAAACCAGTTTCAGGCGAACGTGGTGAGGCTAGTGATTGGTCAAATCTTGTCGCTTGAATTTTCACCTCGGTGGGCAAGGGCCTTAAGTGCATTGCGTTCGGAGGGATTACTTTGAAGGTGATGAAATAAATTTGGAAGAATAAATAAAGAGTTTTTGAAAAAAATTAAAAATTGGTTTTACTTTTTGACACAGTAGTATGATTATCCTGTATTTACTATGGTTTATCAATCTGGTTATAATGACGAAGTAGAAAAAGTATTCTTTTCTACTTCATAATCAGATAGTATTTACGATGCCATATAACCAACATTGATAATTTCAAAAAGATAACAAACATTTCTTTTGCAATATGAATACTAAATTTCTTGTATTCAATTGCTGCACTTGATATTATATTTTTATACAGTCTGTTAGAAATTAGGAATTTTATTTTTATAAAAAAATACTTTGTTCCAGTGTCTGATATCTCATGAGATGTAGACGACACCTGATATTTTTGTAAATTCATAATATTGAAGCACTACAAGAATGAATGGGCACACAAACTTGTATACAGCTGGATATTGTGTATGTGTGGTGATTAAAAATTAAATAGTAACACTTGGAAAACATTACTTTTATGTAGTTAAGTTACAAATATGCGAGAATGGATAAAAAAACAATACTACTGTAAGCTTTCCAATACTGGTGGAAGTTTCTACTAAAAATTGAATTGAAATACAAAATTCTCTGTCAGTTTAAGAAAATATTTGCCAACATTTGAAAACATTGCGCAATTACTTTAAAATTCGATCTGAGTAAAATAAAAGAAAAATCTGAATCCTGAAAATTTTTTTTCAGGTACGAAATTAGTTAAAGTTATTGGTTATTAAAACATGAACTTCTTGAAATATAGTTTAAATATTATTGCCCATAAAATTTATGCCTATTGTTTTGGAGATAGGATTCGTGGCTATCGTGACCCCTTTCAACCTTTTCAACCTTTTATATTTCTTTCAGTAGCTTTTTCTATACATAATATTTATTTATATATATTTTCTTCTTTAAAAAAGTTAGTTTTGCATAAAAGGAATTTTTTTTTCTTCCCAAAATTAAATTCAAATTTATTATCGATCATCTTAAAAAATGAAAGAAATATTTATTTAAAAATAAATAAAAATAAGGTTCCACCGAGATTTGAAATCGGGTCGCTGGATTCAAAGAATTTATGAAAAAAACTTACTTCACAAAAACTTCAAAGAATTTATGAAAAAAACAAATATTTGAAAAACTGTATTAACATCCAGTGTCATCCACTACAAGTTCAAAAAATGTATTTGAACTTGAGTGGATGAATACAAAGTATTTTGTTGATGATTGAAAATTTGAACAAGATATATATAGGGAGAGTGTGAACTAATAATAGGAATTGAAAAAAAAATGAAGATGAATTAATCTCCTACAGGGCCTGAAGCATGCCATAAAAATCGCATCGTCACATCACTGAAAACTATTTTATTATTCAATTCCTTCTATTAGCTCACACTCTCGCTATATATCTTGTTCAAATTTTCAATCGTTCATAAAATACTTTTCATTCATCCACTCAAGTTCAAATACATTTTTTTGAATTGTAGTATATGGCACTGGATGTTAATACAGTTTTTTCAAATATTAGTTCAGTAATTAATTTTTAATTACTTAAGTTGAGTTTTTTTAGATTTAAGTTGCATATGTGTATCAATAGGTGGCGCCTGATAAACTTAAAAAAATGAATGAAAATTATTTATAAAGGACTTATAGTGAAAAAAAAAGTAGGAATTGTCTTTTAAATTTTTTTTTATATTACTTGTTGATGTTTTAAGTGAACAAGTGAATCATTTTGATCGCAACTAAAATTGTATATTCAACAAATTATTTTCTGTTTGGTGGTAAATTTTTTTCCGGTTATCCTTCAACCCGTAATTTTATTCGTAATTCTAAAACTTTATTTTTGCTCCACCCTGTTTATCTTTTAAAAAAAAATGTATAACCCTTTTTAATACGCTTTTATTAGCTTCACCTGTATGTTTGTATGTATGTATGTATGTATGTATGTAACTGACTCTTTGTGCTCGGTTTTGGGACTGATAGCGCCATCTACTGGCGAGTCAGTCAACTAATCAAACCCTACCTATTTTGTATAATTATTTTGTTTAATCTTAATTCCTTTTATTTTATTTTTTACTTTTATCTTAAAATTCTCATTTTAACTTTAACCTTTTTATTTTCGGGCATCGTCATCGGCCTCCTAATTGTACCGATAGCTTTAACTTTTAGATCTTCTGCTTTAATTGTTCTCAAGCAGGAGATGTTTTTCCTAAATTATAATAAAAAAAAAACTAAAAAACACGCTTTTAGAGTTAATCAAACTAAAAAGTAAAAATAAATTAATAGTTTAAAAAAACTAAAAAACACGCTTTTAGAGTTAATCTATCTAAAAAGTAAAAAATAATTGTTAACATAAGAATAAAATGACTGACGAGAAAATGAATGTCACTGTTCTAAAAGCGTGGGGTGCTTTGTATGACATTTTTTAAACTAACTCTGTATTTCGGAATGAAACGAGTGAAAAATTATAACGATTGATATCGAGCACCCCTCGCTTTTAGAACAGTGACATTCATTTTCTCGTCAGTCATTTTATTCTTATGTTAACAATTATTTTTTACTTTTTAGATAGATTAACTGTAAAAAAACGTGTTTTATAGTTTTTTTAAACTATTAATTTATTTAATAATAAAAGAAATCTTGATAATAATAACCATTTATCATATTTAGATAAAAATGTTAAACTACTCAAGAAATTAAGAATAAATTTTTAAAAAAATTTTGTGTTTCACCTGATGAAATATTCATAAATCCTTGTATTTCATATAAACCTGATTAGGGTGGGTTGGGTCTGGCTAAAAGTCTATTTATGAATTACCAGTATTCAAGCTTTTAAGATAACATCAATAATTTTTAAACATATAAGATAAACATATTTTTAAACACATTAATATAAGCATATTAATGCCAGTGAAAAAATCGTACTACTGATATGAATAAAATTAGAAGTATTTGGAGGAAAAAGAAGACCAAACTCCTCATTTCCCTAATCCAAAAAAAAAAAAAAAATCTTCTAGATAAAAATACAAGCCAGAGAACATGATTAACATAGAATTGCATAAATTTGATATTTCATTTGTATATCAAATGTAAATGATGTACTACTGTGTCCAAAAGTATGACCAATTTTCAATTTAAAATTCCGAGGCTTACGGAATTTCAATTTTTTACTTTTTAGGTTGCTGAGGCACTGACCTAGACATCTGTGCGAAATTTCACGTCAAAATATTCCTCAGTTTTCGAGTCACGCTTGACTCTGTGAGACGCTAAAATTGATTCCGGTGATTTATGAAATGTCTGAATTAATTCAACAAAGAACTTGCATTAAAATTTGTTTGCGGAAACGTATAGAATGTTGCAGAATGCATTCGGTGAGTATTCCTATATTGTAAAAGAAATGTTTAGAAGTGGTATAAACAGCTCAAAGAAGTCAGAGAGCGCGTTGAAGAAGAGGACCCCTCTGGTCGACCCTCAACTTCAACCGACGAAGCTCATGTCCAAAAAATTAAAGATTTGGTGCTTCCAAACCGTCTATTTACAATTACTGATGATGTTGAAATTTCAAAAGGATCGGTCAATTCCATTTTTGGCCTCAAACACGTCAAATCTCTATTGGTACCGAAGAAACTGAATGTGCCATGTCACACTTCATAGATTCTTCGTGACTTTTTCGCCAAAAAATTGTAACCTATATTGTTCCACAACCCCTGTGTTCACACCCTGCCACTTCTGGCTATTCCTAAACTCAAAAGACCACTCTGGCGACACCGTTTTGAGTCGATTGAAGAGATTCAACATGAATCGTCGCGCGCTTTAAAGGGTATGATTGGTAGTATGATTTTTAGTGTTGGGTTGTATGAAGTAAGAGTTGTATCACTGCCAATTTTCATTTTCATTTTGATGAAAACGGCTTTTCTATTAAAGTCAAGAAACGACCCAGTACCTTTCGATCATTAAGATGTCGCTCTAACCATTATATCGGATCAGTTGATAATGCCGGTCTTAAAATTAGATTCAAAATCTGGCTCTCAGGTACGTATATAAAATATGATGGATTAAAAATGAGATAAATGATACTTATTCCAAATAACAACCTGGGTATTTCTTTGCAGAAGAATAGCACTCGAAAAGAAACGTTATATATGTCTCCAGCTAACACAACATAACGGCAATGTAAAGTAATTAATTTAGCAACACATCATAATTATGTAAGCATTGCGTCAAAATATGCATATACAATTTTTGTAAGACATTAAAACAAAGAAACTATTGCTCCTGTTTTATTTTAAAACAATTCATTTAATTTAAGAAGGGGGAAAAACAATTGTTAGGTTTCTATGAAAGTCGTTTAGAATATTCATAATTATAATTGATAGATGGCGCTACCAGAGAATATACGAAAGAGACAGATTTTTCAGAGCAAGAGGTGCGAAGTGCTGTCTTGAGTCTACCTCCTTGATGTACCTTGAGTCTCTCTCTAATCACTAAATTTCCACAATTCCTCTCTTTTATCACTCTTAAATGCTGCATGTTCGAATTGTGTTAGGTGGAAACCTATAGTTTTCCACAATTTCCCCAAATATGCCACAAAGAGTTATTTGCATTTTTTTTGTTATAAGATTTTTGGTATGTATCACAAATCTTTTTAATTGAATTAATATATTTAATTCCGAGCAATCATTCTATCTGACTCTAAGGCAGCACTTTTGGCAATCAACTCCTCCCTAACACCTCAGTCTACTTTCATCGAAAAGTGCATCTCTTGTCTTGAAGATCTTGACTCAAAAGGCAAGGATATCGTTTTGCAGCGGATTCCAGGCCCTTGTGGAATCTTTGGTAATGAGAAGGCGGATTCTCTTGCCGAAAAAGGAACAACCATCACCCACATCTTCTGTAAAAACATTTTTTTTCACTCGATGAAACTGATGATCCGAGACTTCTTTCGGAACACTCTATCTGATAATCTACTTGAAGGCAACTCATATAAAACCTGGTTTAACTTTATTCTAAACATCCCTGATCAGCGCAGGTTTAAAGCTGTTGCCCTTTCAGACTCCCCTGACGGGCCATGATTGTATGGCCAATCATCTTTTCCGTATGAAAATATTTGCAAGCCTAAAATGCATGCTCTGCAGTCTTGGAGAGGACATGAATTCATCTCACCTTCCTGTCTGCCCTGCACTTGTTTCCTCTACTGTGTAGGGTCGTTACTGGGAGGCTAGGGCCCTTATGGGCTAAACATGTCACTATGGGATTTCTTTTGATTCTCGTTGTTGTTTTCATGTTCTTTGTGTTCTTTTTCTTTTTTATTTTATTACTTATTGTAGCCTGCCATCGGAAATAAAAATAAAAATATATATTTAATCCCAACAAAATAAAATTACAGAATGATAATTTTTTTATAAATCTCCGTATACCAGAATCGATTTTTTTTTTTAAAATTTGTAGCGACCCCTATTGATGGAAAATGGAATACAAATTGAACGACTTCTACTTTCACTGTTAAAAAGGGAATTTTCCCGCTAGAATAAAAACAGAACGTAGTTGGCGTTAGAAATTAAATAAAAGATGTTGTAAATGTGAAAATTGATTATCGTCTTTTATTTTGCCGTCTGGATTTTAATAACACTACGCAACCTTTACAAAGCCGCCACATACTTGGTGACCCGTGAATTGTTTGCAAACTGGGAATTAGTTACAAAATAACTGAAACTAATGGATCGGCGAAAAAAAGATGAAGTAGCGCGGGTAAGTGTCAAAATACCTCCTTTTTGGGCAGAAAAACAGAAATATGGTTCTTTCAAGTTGAAGCACAGTTTTCAATTTGTGGAATAACAGCCGAGGATACAAAATTCCACTACTTAGTTTCGCAATTAGAACCGAAATTTGTTGAAAGTTTGTGGGACATTATAAGTGATGATAATAGAACAAAATATACCGCTGCTAAAGAACGTTTGCTGAATACTTTTAAAGAAAGCGAAAATAAGCGTCTTCAGAGACTGCTGACAGGACTTGATTTGGGAGATCTTAAACCCAGTCAACTTTTACAAAAATTGAGAAACCTGGCTACTGATGGAATTACTGATAAGGTGCTAACAACGTTATTTCTACAAAAATGCCTGATTTCGTGGGGAATATTTTACTAGTTAGTGACGAAGGAATTGAGAAACTGGCCTTAATGGCGGATCGTATTCTTGAAATGCAACCAAAACAAGAACTTTACTGCGTAAGCAATACTGTTTCATCAGGATCAGTTGCCATAACTGAGTTACGACAACACATTGCATCTTTGGATAATAAACTTGAACAACTAAGTGTCACAAGGAACTCTCATTCCCAATCAAGAAATAAAGGTCGATATTCTTCTTCTCATCGAAGTAAGTCTCGCAATCGCTATTATAATCCTTCTGGCAAATACTGTTATTTCCATTTTCGTTTTCGAGAAAAATGTTTTCCTGATAAATGCAAAGCTCCATGTTCATGGAAAAATAATCATTCGGAAAACATGAATCAGCAACAGAATTAACGGCAGACTCTGCTGCTGAAAATACAAAACATTGCCGTCAATTTCGTCTATTTGTCAACGACAAAAAAACGGGTTTACGCTTTCTGGTTGACAGTGGAGCGGACGTAAGTCTTATTCCTTCTACTTCTAAACACAAATTTATTAGTGACTATAAATTATATGCTGCAAACAATACTGCAATCGACCTATTGATGGAAAATGGAATACAAATTGAACGACTTCTACTTTCACGGTTAAAAAAGGGAATTTTCCCGCTAGAATAAAAACAGAACGTAGTTGGCGTTAGAAATTAAATAAAAGATGTTGTAAATGTGAAAATGGATTATCGTTTTATTTTTGCCGTCTGGATTTTTTAATAACACTACGCAACCTTTACAAAGCCGCCACATACTTTTAATACTTATTTATACAGTAAATTTATAGTGTTGCTCAAAATAGATTAATGTTCATTTGATGTAAAGCCTATTATTTTCGTCATAACTTCATGTGAAATGAAACGAAGTGAATGTCTTTTTATTGGTTCAAATACATAAAGAAAAAGCCCCGGTAACGCTGTAGGCAGCGCGTCAGTCTCATAATGAACAAAGAAGTTTTCTTGGATCATCTGTCACTGTCATCTTCTGATCATCTGTCACCTGGAAGAGAATTTAATAAATCTTAAAAATTTACTTGTAAGTTGATATATTATTTTTCTACTCCTAAAATGCTTTGAAATAATTTTATAAAAATGTATAAAAATAGTTAAAAGTTTTTCTGCAAACTTTAATTTTAAATTTTGTTAATATTTGCCATTATTATTAGACACCTTTTTCAATACTATCTGTTTTCAATCTTAAAATTTTTTTATGATCTCTCATTCTAAATGTCAGTCAGTTTGAATTATCTATAAAACTCTACATACTAAGTTTTTTTTTTTTTCTTTTTAATCTTAAAATTTTTGGTACTAACGTATTAACGCCACCGCAGCTACAGATTTGGCGGTTTTTAAGTGGCGCCAATCTACACTTAAAATTTTTGTGACAAATCATAAAATATATAAAACACTTTATTTAAAACCAAAACACTTTATTTAAAAACAAAGTAGCCAATCGGATTTCGGTGGAAAATGGGCCTATATAGAGTTTTTTAGATTCAAAGCAGTCTTTATTTTGGCAGCTCATTGGTGTATTAGTGCAACTTCTGCTGCGGTGGCGTTAATACGTAAGTACCCATAAAAGTTATAATGGGCATTCCAATTAAATGCATAACTCGGAGCTCTATTCTTACTCCACAATATCAACTACAATCAATTACAATATCAATATCAACTGGCGTTAATACGTAAGTACCATTTTTTAAAAAATTATCTTTCGTATTTGAAGTTATATTATTAATCATTCTTTCTAATAATTTATGACATTAAAAGCAAAAATAATTAAGTTGAACTAAAGTGCTTGAACTTAGAGTGCTTGAGATTTATTGAAATGACAATGAGCAATATAAAACAACCCTTTGTACAATTCTAGATATGTATTTTTAAACAAAATTGACTATAAAAGATGATAATTTTAAAATAATAATTTGTAAAAGAAATAGTTATTAAAATAAACATTCACAGTGAATTAAAATGATCTTATTCACAGTGTATCTGATTAAACATATTAAATAAACTTGGTAACTGTACAAGATCATGCAAAATTTCAATATATTATATGTCTTGTAACAGATGATAAAGGTTTTTGAATGATGTTTTTCTTACATCAATCCCACAGGTATGCATTTCAAGGAAAAGAAAGTTTCATGTTTTGGGTTTTTCTTCTTTGTAAGTTTACAATAATTCCTTGACTCAATGCTTTTTCAAATCAGACCAATATAATGAACTAGAATTTTCTACAAATAAACCTTTATCAATATGAAATTATTATTATCTTCATCCACCAACAAGTTTCATATCTTAAATTTTTGATATATAAAATTGATACTATACTACTTTAATTTAATATCAGTATGGAAATTAACAATCCATTCAGACTCATTGTCTGAACTGTTAACAAAACTACAAAAATGTAGCTTTAAATTATATATTATACAGTCATCAGAATAAAATGGTAATGAAATTGTCCCCATGCATAAGTATTCTAATGTCATTTCTAAACAAGTAATATAAAAAGAAAAATTTTAAAGTCAATACCTACTTTTTTTTTCCACCTATAAAAAAGAAAGTCCTTTTATAAATAATTTTCATTCATTTTTTTTTTTTTAAGTTAGAAAAAGTCTCACACATGCACACTTTCCATCTCTCTCACTAATTTATTCACATGTTTCATTCTCCATTTTGTTCCATCCTTGACTCAGACTAGAATCCAGAATGAAAAAAAAAATCTGAAAAGGAAATTTTTTTTTTTCAGCGATCTACACACTTCGCCGCTGACTGTATTAATTCCTAAATTTATATCCTGCTAAATATCTTATATAAGAGAAATTTTTTTCTCCCATATAAAAGTAAAAATAATTAATTTAATTTAATGAATGAATTAATATTTGAAAAAAAATTGTATTAACATCAGTGTCATCCACTGCAAGTTTCAAAAAATGTATTTGATCTTGAGTGGATGAATAAAAGTTATTTTAATAAGGATTGAAAATTTGAACAAGATATATAAATCTATATAGGGAGAGTGTGAACTAATAGTAGGAATTGAACAGCACTTATAACTGACTTTCTAGAGTGCATTGCAGCTATGATTTATATGAGAAAAGAAAGTGAATAAAAACATCATATTTTTCTGCATTTAATTCTTTTCCTTCCATTAAATAACATATCTAAATTTACAGCGTTATGAAATAAGGTAAAATCATAGGTACAAATATATTCTATAGATGCCATCTAATGTGATTTTTTTTTTTTTTATTTATTATTATAACCTTTCCCAGTGTCCCCCTTTTTTTTCCATTTGATATAGTGAATCAAAGTCTTTCTAATTGTATACAGACAATATGATACAAAAATTAAAAAAAAAAATTGTGTTTGAAATTTTTAGGATTAATTTAATTGTTTGTAAAATTGACCAAGATCAAATCACTTAAACACTACTTAAATTAACTTATATACACAAATTTACTTTTTACATCTTTGGCATGTTTTGTTATTATTTTATCTATCTGTTATGTTTATACATGTTGAACATATTATATTTTTAAATTATTTTTTTTTTTTAATCCATGTTCATTATGATATTATATACAACATTTTTTTAAAAGTTCTGATATCAAAATTTTATTCCCTGCTAAGATATCTTTTATTACTAAAAATCCTAATTTGAAATAAATATTAGTTTCTTTAACTAGAGCAATAATAATAAAAATAAAAAAAAAAAAATTAATTTTTTTCTAATTTAATTACTAGCAATGTGTTTGTGCAGGCTTACAAAAGTAATATTCATAAAAGCATTATGCATAATAAAACAATCCCAAGGAGAAATGATAGATTAATTAAATTTTAATTATATAAACAATTAACTAAAAATGTAATGAAAATAGCCCATGAAGCTGATGTAAAAAAAAAAAAAAAAAAAAAAAATGAGAGAAAGAAAAACATAAATCTAAAGAAAAGAAAAGTACACAATAATGCTAAATATATGAAACAATAATGCTAAATAACATTCATATATATGAATTAAAATATGAAATTTTTTTTTATTTGTTTTTTTTTTTTCCTGATGTAATTTGATTAATATTCAATTTTATAGTTGACTTGAATGTATTTTTTATATAGTAAAATTAGGTCTCTAATTATAACAAAAAAAGTTACTAAAACAGATTATTATTCTTATTTTTTTGCAGTTAATTTCTTATGAATGTAAAATTGGAAGGTTAGCTCAAAATTTTTAATGAATTAAATTGGAGCTCATTAAAATAACTCCATTGTATATAATTTAAAAGTGATTTCAAATCCTATGCATTCAAAACACTAAATTCCAGTAAATCTTTTCAGAATGTGGATATATGACACAAATTGAAAAATAATATTCAATACATTAAATTATGAGAAAAACTAATGTGATAAAATTAGATATAAAGCTTAAATTTATGATGTCAAAAAAAGAAACTAGTGATGATATATTTATATATTATCAGATTAATTGAAATATATATCGGATGGGTTTTCCTAAAAAGAATACAGAATTTTTGATTCTTGAATCAAAAATGTTAAAAAAAAAAAAAAAAAAAAAAAAAAAATTTCTAGAGTTGTTATGGTGTAATTATTCAATCATTCTTAATCAAGTCATCTGTCAATTATATATGCATATAATTTGAATAATATTTACTTTGTTTCAAATGATGAATCGTTTTTGTATATACAGGTTATTTATAGAACACATGGATATTCTTTAAAATTTATTTGGTGATTTAGATTTCATTTTTAACTAAAGATTGTATTTTTTTTTTTTTTTATAGTGATCAAATAAATATGAAAATTTAGTATTGCCTGCTCTATGATTCTAATGGATATATATATTGTAATTTGGGAAAAAAATTTTAGTTATGATTACAGAGAAAATATTTTTTAGTTATGATATCATTGACTATAAATTAATTTGCACATATAACTGGAAATGTATAATTAAAAGAAGTAAATTCCAGTGTTTCAAATATAAAATTTTTATCATCATGCTTTTGAATTTGTATTACCGAACTTACTTGTATTACTTGAATTTGCATTAACTTTTTGCTAATATATTTGTATTACTGCATGTGTTAGTAAAATATTTATTTTATGGTTCTGTCTTTATTTTTTTCCCCAAACTATGCTTTGTAAGCTAATTGAAAAAAAAAAAAAAAATTGATTGAAAAATATAAATGATGTTTCTAATTTTGAGATATTTTACTCAGGTAGAAAATATTATTTGTAATTAAATTTCGTAATTCCCATGTCATTTTTTACCTCAAATGTTATGAATAATTTCATTAAAATTCCAAATATTATTGTCGAATCTACTAACATGATTATTCAATTCTATGATTATACATTATGTTAACATTGTTTCCACCTTATTTATTGTTAATCATTCTTCTAATGAAACAGGAGGGAATTATCAGGTCTATTATTATAAATGTGTTGCTGACTAAACTTTTTTTTGCTGAAGCAGTATGACTCATTTTTGAATTTGGTAAAAGTTCCAAAAATTTTGTAATATTTAAAGAACATAAGTGAAAATGCCAAATCCAATATTAACAAGTCATAGAAAAATTGTTTTTAGTCAATTCTTATTTTTTTTTCATTATATTACAAAAGTATTTTATAAATAATTTTCATTCATTTTTTAAAGTTTATCTGCCGCCATCTATTGGTAGATACATGCAACTTAAATCTAAAAACTAAAATTAATTAATTAAATTGAATTACTGAATTAATATTTGAAAAACTGCATTTAAAACAAGTATATCCAATTACAAGTTCAAAAAAAAAAATTATTTGAACTTGAGTGGATGAATAAAAAGTATTTTATGAACGATTGAAAATTTGAACAAGATATATATAGGATAGGGACTGTTAAACGATATTTTATGCATGCATGTCTTACAATAGTTGTTAAATTTAGTTTTAGAGTTTTTATATTTTTGAAAATGACACATGATTTGCAATTATTTGGCAACATATAAGTACTGAAGATTGGACAAATGTTTGGTAAAATCACAGTTTAAGGGACATTTGTTTTATCAAGGCTTATCCATGTGTGCTTATCAAGATATTTGTCGAGAAGTCAGGATATGATGGTTTTTATTGAGGGATGAAATATCCATGCATTGTTCACAATTTTGTGCTTCAATAGGGATTTCTACAGAGAAGAATTTTATGGTCTCAAAGAATCTATGACTTCAACTGTTTTTCTGAACATTTAATTTTCTCATCTAAAATGTGTGTTAAAAGATATTTTTTCATATGTGTATGGCTTGCAGGAGTTGACGAAATTAATTTTTGAGATTTTATGTTTCAATTTTATATTTATGAAAACGTATAATAGTGTTTTAAAATTCTGGCATTTAGAATATATAAGTACAAAAGATAGACCTAATGTCGCAGCTAAAAGGACACCCGAGTTTGATTTTTCATCTTTGGTTTTTTTACCAAGATCATTTTAGAAATGGTAGGCATTTCAGCATTAATCACAGAGATTTCTTCAGAGAAATATTTTACAGCCCCGAAGGATCTGATGATTTTTGAAAGGAAGTTAATTAGATTTATTATTTTTACTTTTCTTATGGCCTCTCCAAAATTGTTGTTTCATAAAAAAAAAAAAAAAAAAAAAAAAATTCCATTTAATTTAAAATTTGCCTTCTTGATCTGACTATTTTAGAAACAGCGAAAAGAGTAACGCATACGATGCCAGTAGGGATTGCAATATATTATACCGGTATTCGGTATTTTGTAGATCTTAATACCAATACCGGTGGCATTAGAAATTTTAGAAAAGAAAGAAAACACAGGTGTTTTTTGTTTTTTTTATTATTTGCCAGTTTTATTAGAGAGTGTAAATATCACAAAAAATTGTAACTTATAAATTATGTCAGTATATAATGAATCACAAAAAAAGTTTAAATATCACTATTCAGTCTGTAGATTACAAATTTTTGAAATGTGATCTTAAAAAACATAATGCATCAATTGTACTATATCATTAAGCCTGAACGTAATTTTGTTAAAAATTACCAGTCGAAAACGCTCTTTCAGCATCTACGCTAGTGGGTGGTACTGTTAGCAATGCGCGATATACTTTTTTCAAGTATTTAACTCTAAATCCCTCCTCTTCAAATAAATCTATTTCTCGTCTGATTGTTTTGGATATAGCTGATTTCTGTATTGTATTTTGGTTTGTAGAAATTTTTTTGGTTATCGCCAATTCTAATTTTTGTTCAAGAGGCAATTCCTTTTCGCTATCGACATTAGTGTCATCATAATCTTCGATAACTGTACCGAATTCTTCTGAATGTGGATAGGTTTGTGGAGAATAGAATAAGAATAAGAATTTTAAGAATTTAAATTTCTAGTAAATACCGAAAAACGGTATTTAAACTTGCGAATATCGATATTACAAAATTGTACAAATGGCTGAAAATACCGGTATTCGGTATCCTGGTATACCGGTATTGCAATCCCTAGATGCCAGTGATATTTTTTTTTAAAAAGTCAATGTCAAGCGGTGAATATAAGCGACGACAGAAGTTAAGGATTATGTCATAAAGCCAAGTGCAAATGATGTCGCCCAAATAAAAATGCTACTATTCATTCATAATACCTGTTTATTTAACATAAACTAAAAAGGAGAGTATTCTTTTCGTATTTATTATTTGTGTTTTTCCATGGCCTTTTCAGCAAAAATTGTTTCACTTTTCTAATGTTGAGCTGTCAACGAAAATGCCGTTATAGGGTTCCATTTCAGTTGGCATTGTTTGGCACCCAACTTAGGAGAGAAAAAAATTAAAAGTCGCCAAATGCAAGGGTCCGCCAATTTGACATTTTAACAAATATCTTATTCACTTCCAACATGTATTTTTCGTGTTGCTGACAGGGGAATTAAGACTTGAAAGGAATTAAGGTCTGTAAGTCTTTAAATAAATAACAATAGTAAATATTTCATGCAAAATTATCTAAAGATAAAACAGAGTTTTTTTTTTTTCATACTTGAAAGTTGGGTTGAAATATTCTATTTTTCAATTCCTTCTATTAGCTCACGCTCTCCCTATATATATCTTGTTCAAATTTTCAATCGTTCATAAAACACTTTTTGTTCATCCACTCAGTTCAAATACATTTTTTTTTTTTAACTTACATTGGATGACACTGGATGTTAATACAGTTTTTTCAAATATTAATTCATTCATTAAATTTAATTCATTAATTGTAGTTTTTTTTTAGATTTAAGTTGCATGTACCAACCAATAGAGGGCGCCAGATAAACTTAAAAAAAATGAATGAAAATTATTTATAAAGGACTTTCTGCAATAGAGTGAAAAAAAAAAAGATATGAGAAATTCAATTAATATATTTTAAGTCATTTTAGATGAGAAATTCAATTAATATATTTTTTTCCCCTTTCAGATTGAGCTATCCTGCGAATGTCAGAAGGATTCATTTGCTACTGTATCGAGCAAACTACATTGCAACCATATTATCATATGCACGACCTGATCAAAATGTGATTCCTATTTATTTATTTTATAGGCCTTTGTAAACCAAGTGCGGATGTTTATTTGCGTGATGAAAATAATAATGTGCTAGCCCATCGAAGGTCTAAAAGAAAATTGTTGCCCAATCAACTAAGGATAAATTTATGATGCCATCTTTCAGTTCTATAATCATTTTATTTAGATAGATTCAAGATATATATGCCAGAAAAAATTTTTTCCTAATATTTTTCAGTGATTTACTGGATGCTCGTATTTCTATCTGGAGTATTAATGATTAGATGTGACCAAATTCCACTTCTGGATTGAAATTGAAGATTCAGTGTCCGCTATTATGTACGAAATAATTGAGTTTTTCGAATTATCAATTCTAAGGAAATTTATTTGAAAATATTTCATTTAAAGATAGTAGTTTGAGATACTATCCTCTTATATTAAAAAAAAAATTCTTCCTATGTATAATTTAAAAGTAGTGAAATATATTCTTAAACAAAATTGCTTTTAAAAAGAACTTTTGTGTATATAGAAACAGCTATGGAAGTGTGCGATGTTAGTAATAAAGTATTTTCAACAACACCTCTTCTTAGTAAGCAACCTCTCATTGGCACCAACGAAAAGCATCATACATGTGATATGAGCGGCTGTGACTTTTCATGCAGCATTGATTTAAAAACTCGTTATCGTATTCATACTGAAAAAGACCATTATACGGAGGGGAACTCGTACATTTGTGAGACGTGCGGTAAAAAGGTTTAAACAAAAGTTCTTTAAAAGTTCATTATCGTTCTCATATGAAAGAAAACCCTATGTTTGTGAGATGTGCAGGCAGATTTTCTCATCAAGATTTTCTCATACGGAAGAAAAACCAAGGCATAGTCCCAAAAAGGTAAAAAAATCATTATCGTACTCATACGAAAGAAAAAGAAAAACCCGAAAGAAGTAATTTAAAAAACATTTGTACTCATACGGAAGGCATGCGGTAGAGGCTTTTCCCAAAAATGTAATTTAAACAAACATTATCGTACTCATACGGAAGAAAAACCCTATATTTGCGAGATGTGCGGCAGAAGATTTTCTCAACAAGGTATTTTAAAAAATCATTATCGTACTCATACGGAAGAAAAACCCCACATTTGTGAGACGTGCGGCAGAGGCGAAAAAGTAATTTAAAAACATTATCGCTTCTGGCATGCGGAAATCCCAAAAAAGTAATTTAAAAAACATTATCGTACTCATACGGAAGAAAAACCCTACATTTGTGAGGCATGCGGTAGAGGCTTTTCCCAAAAATGTAATTTAAACAATCATTATCGTACTCATACGGAAGAAAAACCCTATATTTGCGAGATGTGCGGAAGAAGATTTTCTCAACAAGGTATTTTAAAAATCATTATCGTACTCATACGGAAGAAAAACCATATAATTGTGAGGCATGCGGTAGAGGCTTTTCCCATAAAGTTAATTTAAAAAATCATTATCGTACTCATACGAAAGAAAAACCCTACATTTGTGAGACGTGCGGCAGAGGAGATTTAAAAAGACATTATCGTACTCCGGAAGAAAATAAGTAATTTCAACAAGGTAAAAACATTATCGCACTCATACGAAAGAAGAAAGACCCGAAATAAGTAATTTAAAAAAACATTTGTGAGACGTGCGGCATGCGGTAGAGGCTTTTCCCGGAAGAAAAACCCTAAAAAGTAGATTTTTCAACAAGGTATTTTAAAAATCATTATCGTACTCATACGGAAGAAAAAAATAAAAAACCCTACATTTGTGAGACGTGCGGCAGAGGCTTTTCCCAAATAAATAATTTAAAAAACCATTTTTCGTACTTTTCCCAAAAAGATTTAAAAGACTATCGTAATACGGAAGAAAACCCTACATTTGTGAGACGTGCGGAAGAGTTTAAAAGATCTTTACTACGAAAGAAAACCCCGCACTTGTGAAAAGTAGTTTAAAATCCCATTGCCGTACTCTTCACATATGAGTAGTTTAAAATCCCATTGCCGTACTCATACAAAAGAATGGCCTTACGCCTGTGACACGTGCATCAAGGCATTCAGTTGTAAAAAGAGTTGCAAGGTTTCGCACCCATCACAAGAGTTTCAGACTCCTCTTTCAATGGACGGATGTGATTTAATCGAGCAGAATGATATTTTGAATGAAAAAATTAAATAAAAAAACCATTTATATGCAGGTTTTATAATGCAATTTTAGGTATCTTAATTGCATTAAAAGTACATCTTAATTGTAAGTTAGTGTTTTCTTACTCATGCCATAATTAATAAATTATAGTTTAAAAAAACTAAAAACACGCTTTTAGAGTTAATCAAAGTAAAAAATAATTGTTAACATAAGAATAAAATGACTGACGAGAAAATGAATGTCACTGTTCTAAAAGCGTGGAGTGCTCGATATCAATCGTTATAATTTTTCACTAGTTTCATTCCGAAATGCAGAGTTAGTTTAAAAATGTCATACAAAGCATCCCACGCATGTATGACATTTAAAAATTATAATTATCGTATAAAATTATAACGATTGATGTCGAGCACCCCACGCTTTTAGAACAGTGACATTCATTTTCTCGTCAGTCATTTTATTCTTATGTTAACAATTATTTTTTAGTTTGATTAACTCTAAAAGCATGTGTTTTTTTTTTAAAACTATAATTTATTTTTTATTTTACAAAACTAACCGCTGTCATTTTTCAAAGCTGTCAGTAAAAGCTGAAATACTCATTACCCCTCTGTTCACTCATGCACTCATAATGTTAATATTTTTGCTAAATTTAAATTCCAAATTGATTCCCTTTCGTTTTGTGATCAATAAAATTGTTTCGACGTATTTAGAATAAAAATCCATTTCCTAAAAAAATTATTTTTATGACTTTGAAAATTTCTTTAAAGTTGAGAGTAAAAGACTATTCAGAGCGCTGTTTGGAGCTGTTCAAGAGAGATAAAAAAGAATTTATTGCATCGTTATGTGACAATGGATGAAACATGGATCCACTACTATACACCTGAATCAAAATGAATATGAGCTGAGTTGACAGCCGTCGGTGAAAGTCGTCCAAAGCGACCAAGAACACAAAAATCAGAAGACAAGGTTATGGCATCCGTATTTTGGGACACGCATGTTACTTTGCTCATCAACTATTTTGGGACACGTATGTTATTTTGTTCATCGACTATTTTGAGAAAGATAAAAACTGTCAATAGTGAATATTACATGTCATTATTGGATAGATTGAGTGTAGAAATTGAGCAGAAAAAAAGTGCTGTTTCACCAAGACAATGCCCCTTGTCGCAACGGGCGTACCGGTTACGGAGTTCCAAGGTGGCTTTAAGAGCCACAGTACCTCCACATCTTAATTTAATTGAAACATTTGCACAAAATGGGGTTGCTTAAAATTAATGAATAACAATGAAAATGATAAACAAAGGGATTTAAGTTAAGAAAAACACCTCCTGCTTGCTAACAATTAAAGCAGGAGATCGAAAAAGCTAAGCTATCGGCACAATTAGGAGTCCGTTGACGATGCCCAAAAATAAAAGATTAGAGTTAAACAAAGTTAAAGTGAAATAAAATAAAAATAAAGAATTAAAGATTAAACAAAATTGTAAAAAGGATGACACAAAACATATACAGAAGGTTGACATACAAGTTGTAAACACAACTTGTTTACATGTCTAGATTCATTGATAGGCACTCCAACAGATGGCGCCATCAGTAATTTACAATATTCCAGACCTAACCGAAGTTAAGAAAAACATTTTTTTATTTTTATATAAACAGAAATTAAAGAGCTTTAAAATTTATGCGAATAGCGAGCAGCTAAAACTTACTATTGAAAAGCTTAGAATTTACAGTTAAAAGAAAAGATTTAAACAAAGTTAAGGATTTACAGTAAAATGTAAACAATGCAACAAAGGTTATTGACAATTAAGAAATAATAATAAAGCTGTTAAGAAAATTAAGTGAAACTATTAAAATAAGCAAACAATTAAATAATAAAAGTAATTAAGAAAAGTGAACCATTAAAAATTTAAAATTACAGCTTAAAGAGTCAGATAGCCATGTTCTGATTAAAGTTGCACATCGTAGCAAATAAAAGTTTAGATTTAAATGCCAAAATTAGCAGCTCAGATTCGCTTGAAGTGATCGAATGTGACTAGACAACAGCCACAGCGGTAGAATCGGCGGTTGTAGGATAAAATCCACAACGCCTTTTCAATGCCGGGAAAGATTCCCATTGCTGATCATAGATGGCTCTGGGTCTCTTCCTGGAGCTAGCCACACCTGGATGGTATACAGGTATTTGTCTGATCACTTCGTTTCGGATCTGAGGGCATTTAGAATGAAAAGATTTCGAAATTTTGAAAATATAGTCCATAATGGGTTCTGTATTCAGATCTCTGTGGAGTTGCTTCCTTCTAACAAACCACGGGGCGTTAACTATCATAGCTATCTGTTTATTTTGAAACACTTGGAGCTTCTTGAGATTTGCGATTGAGGAGGACGCCCAAATAGGACATCCGTACAAGAGAATTAGTCGAAGGATTGACTTGTAGAGCAAAAACTTGTGTCTGATCGCTAGCCATGCTCTTACGAGAAATTAGGCTTTTTAGCTTCATGCTTGCAGCAGTTGCTTTGGCAACTACTTTGGCAAAATGGGTCTTATAGGTTAATTTTGAGTCAAAAATTAAACCCAGGTACTTGTACTCTGTAACCCAGGGGACTGGCTGGCCAAAAGAGTGACATTTAAAAGTGAACCAACGTTCTTTTTACGTGTAAACAGGAGGCACGCACTTTTAGAAGGATTAACTTTGATCTTCCAGGTGCTCAACCAACTTTCCAAGGGAGAAATATAATTATTAAGCAAAGCAACGACGGAGTTTGGTGTCTTGTGCTGTGCAATAATCGCTGTGTCATCTAGCCAGTGTGCGGAATTCTGGCTTAGGTATGTCGTTCACAGAGATTAGAAACAATCTGGGACCGAGCAGTGAGCCCTGTGGAACCCCGCTCCTGATTGGATGATCGCTGGAGATGGTCCCTCCCACTCGCACTCTGAAATTACGCAAAGTGAGATACGAGTGTATAATTTTGATAAACTGGGGCGAAAAAAATCAAGTCGAATGAGCTTGAGTAGTAAGCCATTATGCCAAATTTTATCAAAGGCTTTGACTACGTCCAGAAATAATATTCCCGTAGATTTACGTTTGATAAAGCCATCATGGATCAGCTCATTACACAGCCCTTGTCACAAGTCGATAAAAACTATGGTTAAGTTGCTTTCAAAGTGGGTGCCGCGTTTACTAAACGCCGGACCAGAAACAACAACGCTTCGACGATTCATACGGTGTTTAGAACTGTTCAAGACATATAATAAAGAGTTTTTGCATAACGTCATTTTTTTTTTTTATTATTATATGTTTGTAATACAAAAAATTGCAAACTGTATCACATACATGCTTGTACTCTACTTGCTAATTGCTATTCGTCTTTATATGACAATCACACAGCTCTATATTTTTTATATAAATCTTTAAATATTTGCAGAATATTTAGAATTGTATTATTTTTTAAATCTTTTCTGGTGTAAAATACTTTTACAATTGTAATTTATGTTTAATTTAATTTCCTTCACAATTCTGTTCTTAAAGAATCTTGTTTCTTCTAAGAATGTCAAATATTTTTCATTTAAGAAGAAATATATTATTTATTCTTTTAACAATAAGAAGGAAATGTTTAAAAAAATAATAATAAATAAAGTATAAAAAATCAATTTTAAAAAATACAAAGAATAATAATATTAAAAAAAAAAAAAAAAAACATTTCTATTTGCTGTTGCTTTGTTATGACTAGCATTTATGTTGTGTTTTTCTCTCAATCTAAACATCTGCTTTTAGCTCTATCCAAAACAGTTATTCATTTCTAACACAAACATTGTAGAAACAAAGGCTTGCTTAAAGTTAATTTCAGAAGATATAGGCTTGAATTAAGATGTATGTAATCTTTTAATATTAGAATAATGTACTATCTTTTAAAATAAAAATAATGTGAATGTAATGACTTTAATGTAATATGCATGTTTACTGTAATTATTAAAAATCTAATGATTACTTATTTTTAATTTTGAAAAATTCGCTACTACTTTTATGCTAATGAAAAATACTATATAGATATTTTCAATTTAATAATCTGTAGTTGATATTTCAATTCTTTTTTATTCCTATTTTCTCAGGTAAAATTTTTTTAAATTGATAACCTGTACCTGTAATTTGTATTTGTTTAATATATATTTAGTATTGTCATATGTTTACTAAAAATTCTAATAATTAACAGTTTTTAATTTTGATAACTTCTATTTTACTTTGGTTAAAAGAAATAGATTTGTTATAAAAATAAAAAGTACAATAGAAATTGATCGGTTCTTGTTGATATTTTTATTTTTTATTCCTATTTTGCATTTCACATTATTATTAAGTATAATCTGTAAATTGTATTTGTTATTATAAAAAATAGCATTTTTTTGTATTTAACTTTTTTTAAAAACATTAAAAATAATTAAATTTATTTATGTGATTAAATTTTTTTTTTTTTATCTTTTGAATCTTTCTAATAACTTGAAAGTGCAATTAGATTTACTAATACTATTAAATAACTGCATACTAAATTTGTGTGCTGTAAATTTATTAAATATATTTTCATCAGTAATATTAGTTACTTTTTTTAAAAAGTTGTGTTTTTATTTTCTTTTTCTTTGCATTACAACTTTCTGTTTCATTTCTTGGGATTTTTTTTTTTATTAAGATTTTTTTTTGTAATGATTTAAAAAATTAATAAATCTTATTAGATAAAATCTTCCTACTATCTACAATGGTGATAATTAAAGTTAAGTAATAATATATAAATAAATCATTGCAATTTCTTCTTTCCTGACATGCTTCATATTCACTTATTAATTTTTTTATCACTGAATTTGCCTTCCTGGATTTTAAAAAAAAAAAAACCAAAGTTATTTTTACAAGAAGTATCCAACATGTATATTTGTGCAACAATCCTCAGTAATGGCCATTCTTGTTTATATGGCAATCAAGTAACAAAATACTTTAATACCAGCCCTCCGACACTACAGGAATTTTTAAATTGTAAAATTTAAATTTGTAAATAATTTTTAATCATTTCTTCATGATAGATGTATTTTTTGCATGATTTGCTTATTATATATAAAAATTTATAAAATGTATTTGTATGTATTTTAATGCAATTGATTTTATTGCTATGCATAAATTTAAGAAATTTAAATTAATTTTTAATGTTTATTTAGAATTTTTTAATGCAATCTTTTCTCTTATAATATATACATATCTATTGCTGCTGAATATATGGCATGTATAATATATTTCTTAAAGGTATTATAATGAGAGACAAAAATTTTTAAACACATGTTTTTAATAAGTAAAATATTTCTCTAATTTATAATGATAAAATTTATTAAAATGCTTAATTATAAAGATGTATCTGAAATATTTTTTATCTATCACCTTACACAAGTTATATATTAATATAGTCTAAATGTACGATTACAGTGTAGTCGAAATGTATGTATGTAGTCTGAATAGTAAATCTGAAATATTTTTTTATCTGTCATACTTTACAAAAGTTATATATTATATGTAGTCTAAATATATGTTTACAGTGTAGTCTAAATGTATGTTTACAATGTAGTTTAAATGTATTTTTACAGTGTAGTCGAAATGTATGTTTTCTTCTATTTTTAATGATGCATAAATTGAATGATATTTTATAATAAATTGTAAGTGTACACTAAAAAATATTATATAATTATTTAATATTTTACTTTGAAGATTATTCATTACTTAAAATAAAACAAATTATGTTGGAAGTTATTGTTTACTAATTTTTTCCAGCAATTTCATTGTAATTATGTGCTGTTTTTCAAAAAGATGCATAATTTCTTCATCCCTTTTTTTTTTTTATTCCATTCATGTTCAGTATTTAGTTTTTATTCTTTTAATAATAGTCTTTTTTTCTTCTAATAGCAGTTGTTTCTAGTTCCAGTTCTAAATTATTTTTTTCATTCAATTCCTTCTATTAGTTCACACTCTCCCTATATTTATCTTGTTCAGATTTTCAATCTTTAATTAAATACTTTTTATTCATCCACTCAAGCTCAAATACATTTTTTGAAACTTGTAGTGGATGACACTGGATGTTAATACAGTTTTTTTCAAATATTAATTCATCAATTAAATTTAATTAATAATTTTAGTTTTTTTTTAGATTTAAGTTACATGTATCTAATAATAGATGGCCCCAGATGTAAGAGGAAAATTTCAACTGTATTTGTAATTGACTTTACTGCAATATAGTGAAAAAAAAAGTAGGAATTGACTTTAAAATATTTTTTTTTTATTACTCGTTTATAATCTGCCTCCAAACAGTGCTTTTGTTTTGAGAATTCTAATAGATAGTCATTGTAATTTTTTTCTATTTCTTTGTAAACCTGAAAGAAATTATATATTGACTAAAATGAATTTATAGTTGAGAAATTGGAAGAAAAAAAAATAATGTTGTATCAATCAAATTACCGGGTGAAAATTCTGTTAAACTGATATGCTGAGTATTATTTTGCAGATCATTAATAGATTCAGCTGGCTCACAGTCCCCTGCATTTTCTGTGAAATAAAAACAAGGAGAATTTTGTACATCATAATTTATTTCCTAAAATTCCTGCATTATATATTACTACTGTGTCCAAAAAGAAAGACCAATTTTCAATTTAAAATTCCGGGGCTTATGGAATTTCAATTTATTTTTTAGGCTACTGTCACTGTCCTTGAAAATCTGTGCGAGATTCAACGTGGATCGCCGCTCGATTTGAAGGCCATCCCTGCCGATGACTTTTTAGCATGCAATGATGATTGGAAAAAACGTTGGCATAAGTGCATTGTGTCCGGAGGGGATTACTTTGAAGGCGATGACATAAATTTGGAATAAAAAGAGTAAATAAAGAGTTTTTGAAAAAAAAAAATAACAATTGGTCTTACTTTTGGGCACAGTAGTATACGTATAAATATTTTATTAAGATGAAGAAGTTCTTTATAAGAGTAAATTTTATGAGCCTCTTTTCCTGTGGTTTTTCTCTAACAATATGATTGCATTTACCTATAACTGTAGAGAGTTGACATTAACAAATAAATAAATATATATATATATGTTCTAATGCAGCTGGCAAACACTTAGACAGATTGATCTTGATGCATTAAAGCAAACGCTGCACAGACGTTACTCAGTTTGCATTACCCAGGGGACGCGTGTAACTTGAAGATAAGCCACGGACGCAGAGTAACAATGCTCCCCGCAACGCTCTACGATCCTATTAGAACCGGGACCTACGGCTTAAAGTAGATTCCGAACCACTACAAACATCCATGGCACCGCCGGGACTCGAACCCGCAACCTGTGGTACCGAGCGCCAGACGCTAGCCACTCGGCCATTCAGGCCCTAATATATAAATATTATTAAGAAAAAAAAAAAAAAAAAAATAATATCGGTACGAGGAATTTGAATGTTTTCAGTTTAAAAGATAAATCGTGACAAATTTTACTTTAATTAAAATAAGCAAAAGGTGCAAAATACTGGGCTGCCATCTCTCGGTCTATGTTAGAGTTATAATGCGATTTTGGTTTTGGTTTACTGGGACACAAAATGGTAGAGGAATTTTATCTGTTGTTGTCAATGTCTCAAATCAATTGTTGAATATATAATTCAAAGTTAATAGGTCGAAATGCTGCTACTGTGTCGAGGTCAGCAACTAGTTGTAATTAGGTTAGACCTGAAAGTGGCAAATTACTTGACCTCTATTTCTAGGCCGAAGAAATGCAAAAATTAGTTTAAATAAAAAGAAATGTTCAATTTCATATGCATGGATACACACAATTGATTTCTTTAATATTTAACCTTTCAAAATTATATTTTTATTACAGTAGGTTTGTCAGTACTTTACTACTTTTTCACCTTATAAGAGTAAGTTATTTAAAAAAAAAAATTTTTTTTTTTAACAAAATTCTTTTTTTTTAAATTGGTATATTTTATCAAATTGTATAAAAATTTTAAAATAAATAATTCAAATAAAATAAATGTCTACCAAAATAGAAGATATTATTAATACATCATTTAAAAATAAATTTTACTCATTTGTCGAATTATTATCGAATCTTAACAGAAGTTCTGCACGACACCACATTTCGGTGCTTCTTCATTAATACTTTTGGAATCAGTTAAAGTCCACTGATTATCTGAAGATCTGTTTTTATTTGTATTATTTTTTTTTTTTTTAAGTCAAGTCCTTGAAGAATTATTGAAAAAAACATAAATATATAAGTTTTTTTTCTATATAAAATATATAATGATTCATAAAAATTGTGACGTTGAAAAAAAAAAAAATGGTTGATGCTTGAGTTCCATAAGAGTAAAAAAAATAAATTAACAGAAGAATTAAATTAATTTAATTAATTAATTTTAGTAAATTAATTAATTAATTTTAGTTTTATATGGGAGAAAAAAATTCTCTTAGCAGGATATAAATTTAAGAATAAATACCGTCAGTGGGCAAGCGTGTGGATCGCTGGAAAAAAATGTCTTTTTCAAATTCTTTTTCATTCTGGGTTCTAGTCTGAGTCAAGGAGTGAACAAAATGGGAAAATGAAACATGCGGAATAAATGAGTGAGAGAGATGAAAAGTGTGTATGTGAGAGAGAATTTTTTTCTAACTTAAAAAAGTGAATGAAAAGTATTTATAAAGGACTTTCTGCAATATAGAGGGAAAAAAAGTAGGAATTGACTTAAATTTTTTTATTTATTGTTTTATTTCATTTTTCCGTTTGGAATTATAAATGAGACGTCAAAATATTTTTACCCACGCTTATCGGATAAATAGGTGTATTTGAATGATAGATGGATGAACTTTTTAGTTACAATTTCTGAGACAGGGCACCCTCATATTCCAGACTAACCACACAAACGTAAGAGGAGGCACGTTGGCGATTGTGACAAATTACAGTGTCTGTCTCGCATCAACGTTCAGACTTCTTGATTGGAATTTTTCTGTGTTAATCTCCCAAACTATACGCAAATACAGGACAATTATCCTTAAACGTCTTTCTGAAAGGCGATGCCTTCCCTTCATCACCCGTTGGATGGGTTGTTCTTGGCATACATAAACGGAACAAGAGGTCCACTGATGCTCATAAAAAATTACTGACATAAGAAAGTCATACATATTTGATTAAGTTTGGAAAATATAGAAAAATAAAATCAAAGAAATTTTGCATTCATATATAAAAAAAAATTAAATAAGTTATTTGAAAATTCCAATCAAAACTGCAATTCTAGAGGTTCTGAGATTCGAATCCAGACTCAATGGTGATATTAATTACGTGTATAAGCGACTCGAATTTCAATTGAGAATACGTAGTGGGAGTTTTCTCAGTTATCCATCTTGGGCAGTTCGTGGTATACATCAGTAGACTACGAAATCAACCATTGCACACCAAAAAAGTGTGTAAAATTAATTTGGCTATGAATTTCCTTATTTGTTGTAATTGACTGAATACGAATTCAATATATGAAATGTAATAAATAAATAATGCATTAATTGAAGAGAAAAAAAACTAGCGACATAAAAAATAAAGAGATAGGGCGAATTTCATCTAATAAATGGATTATATATATATAAAAGCATGTTATACTTACCAAATTGTAATATTACATTGTTTACTTGTGGTCATAGATGAGAACACAAAAGTAACTCAAATCGGTTAGCTTTGGCCTTACGATTTATTGATTATGTTATTGATCGAGTTCATAAGAGATGCATTTCAAATAAAAATATTCAAATATCGATCTAATTAATAGTCTGTCGATATATAGAATTCAGAAGTAATATTTCTTGAATTTCACAAACAATGTAGATGCCATATCATCAGCTAACCTGTTTCACGTGTTCTATTTTTTTATCCTTTGTTATTTCTGAATCAACATATTTAGAAGGAAAATGAAATCCTGTTAAAAATTCGTTCAGACAGATAAAATGTAATATTATAATGGCTTTTCTCGTGAATATGGCAGCATGATCTGCAAGGCATAAACAGCGCCCTATTTAGAATGACTGAACTTCCTCAATAAGTGCCATGACTTGCCTTGTGTAATGAATATCACACCTTTTTTTTTCAATCTCTTCTATTAGCTCACACACTCCCTATATATATCTAGTTCGAATTTTCAATCGTTCATAAAATACTTTTTATTCATCCATTCAAGTTCAAATACATTTTTATTTGAACTTGTAGTGGATGTTAATACAGTTTTTTCAAATATTAATTCAGTCATTAAAGTTAATTAATTAATTTTATTTTTTTTTTTTTAGATTTAAGTTGAATATATCTACCAATAGATGGCGCCAGATAAACTTAAAAAAGTAATGAAAATTATTTATAAAAGACTTTCTGCAATATAGTGGAAAAAGTAGGAATTGACTTTAAAAAGAATTTTTTTTTTTATATATATTTCTTGTTTTCTTTTGATCAATAGATGTTTTTGTGTAATTTAATGCAAATTAAATATTTGTTGCACAAACTGTTCTCATCATTTAATCCTTTTTTCCACCTTTTTACACTAATGACCAAGGTTTTTGGTTAATTAAAAAAATTCTTGCTGATTCTCAAATTTTTCTTTTTCTTCAATTTGCAAGTTTTGTAATCTTTAACACGATTGTGAATCCTGCTAGTATTGCTATAAAATGATTACTGGAAAAAAAGATTCTTCTAGTAAGTGTCGGTTTTGTTTTGGTTGAAGAAATATAACTATTAATCTAGTAAAAATAAAAAAGCATTTTTTTTTCTATTTCAAATAGAAGGGATGTTATAATAGTAGCTCTTGATATTACTTATTTTCCTAGAGAGCACATATCATTATTAATTTTACATTGAAAGAGTACTGTCCTGATGTGTTTATTTAGAATTTCATATACTTCATATTTTATTTAGAATTTCCATATACGTATATCTACTCAAAAGTAAGACCAATTATTTTTTTTTTCAAAAACTTTTATTTATTCTTCCAAATTTATTTCATCGCCTTCAAAGTAATCCCCTCCGGACACAATGCACTTATGCCAATTAATTTTTCCGATCCTCAATGCATGCTAAAAAGTCATCGGCAGGGATGAATCTCTTCAATCGACTCAAAACGGTGTCCCCGGAGTGGTCTTTTGACTTTAGGGAATAGCCAGAAGTCGCGCGGTGTGAATACGGTGGTTGTGGAACGATATGGGTTTCATTTTTGGCGAAAAAGTCACGAAGATTCAATGCAGTGTGAGCCAGCGCTTCAGTGTTTTCGATACCAGTCGAGATTTGACGCGTTTGAGGCCCAAAATGGAATTGACTTATCCTTTTGAAGTTCCGACATCATCAGCAAGATCTCTAATTGTAAATGGACGGTTTGCCAGCACCAAATCTTTAATTTTTCGGACGTGAGCTTCGTCGGTTGAGGTTGATGGTCGACCAGAGGGTTCTTCGTCTTCAATGCGTTCTCTGCCTTCTTTAAACTGTTTATGCCACTTTTAAACATTTCTTTCCGAATGCTTTCTGCAACATTCTATTCGT
Organism: Caerostris extrusa; assembly: GCA_021605095.1. Taxonomy (NCBI): domain Eukaryota; kingdom Metazoa; phylum Arthropoda; class Arachnida; order Araneae; family Araneidae; genus Caerostris; species Caerostris extrusa. The sequence goes on from BPLR01020831.1 coordinate 130,697, forward strand.
TTCTGCAAAATTGAATGCAAGTTCTTTGCTCAATGAATTCAGACATTTCAAAAATCGCCGGAATCAATTTTATCGTCTCACAAAGCCAAGCATAACTCAAACACTAATGAATATTTTGACGTGAAATTTCACACAGATGTCAAGGACAGTGCCATCAACCTAAAAAAGAAAAGAAAAATTGAAAATCCATAAGCCCCGGATATTTTAAAATGAAAATGGGTCTTACTTTTTGAACACAGTAGTATATGTTAAAATTGTTGACAATTTATTTTTTGCCTAATGTAAACTTAGGCAAAAATAATCTGTGAAAATAGAGTGTATCTCTAATATTGTTTTCTTAAAGGAAAGTTTTTAATATTATTTTTTAACCTCTTAATTATGATCCATATCAAATAAGCTCGTATTACGAAAACGAAACTTGAAAAAATGTCAAATTAGAGCAACTAATCTGCTTGCATCAACGATTTGTCTCGGCTTCGGATTATTTGTTCTTGAATGTTTTCATGTTTGAAAGTAAAAACATTTCAAAATAGATAACTTTTTATTTCCTGATGTTTTAAGGTCGAATAATAAAAATGGGTTTATTGTATTTATAAGTTTAACAAAAATATTTTAAGAGCTGAATCGAAATTATAATTAAATTAAATAATTACATTTTTATTATTAATAATAAAATGTCATTAAATTAAATTAAGTTAAGAATAGTAAAGAATCTAAGTTAACTTTCGTTTTTGATTCTGATCTAAAGAATAGTTGAATATTTATTCAGAAAAAATTTATCCCGTTACATTTCGCTTTTTAATTTGATTTTTATTATTTATTTTTAGTAATAATATTCTTCATCATTGGCGCAACAGCCCCATGGTGGTCAAGGCCGTCTGTTTACTGGCAGATTTCGGGATAGGAGATGTTTTTTTTTTTATGGGGTAGGTGTGTCAGCTCTACGCCCAAGTCTCTATAATCATATTAAACCGGGACTTACAGTTTAAAGTGGATTCCGAACCACTACCGACACCAAGTGTCAGAGCACTAGTCTTGGCGACTTTATGGCTATTCCCTAAACTCAAAAGACCACTCCGGGACACCGTTTTGAGTCGATTGAAGAGATTCAACGCGTGAATGAATCACCGCTTTTTGATGGCCATCCCTACCGTTGACTTTTTAGCATGCACTGAGGATTGGAAAAAAAGTTTTCATAAGTGCATTGTGTCCGGAGGGGATGAAATAAATTTAAGAATAAATAAAAAAAAGTTTGTTTGAAAAAAAAAATAATTTGGTTTTTATGTTTTGGTCACAGTATATACTATTAATATGATGATATTATCAATTTGTTTTTACATTGAATTATTTTTTTGAAAAGAAAATTTTACCTAAAACGTAAATTAGTGAGGTAATCCTTACATGATATTCATTCAGCAGAAGTTTTACATTGACATTATTTTTGAATGGAGAAAAAAGACACAAGAAAGGCAATAAAACAAATGAGTCTTGAGGAATATCCTGCCATCTATTGATTGACAACAGAAGATTCTCTGGCAGTCATTGGAGAGGTGGTGCTGATGGATACATCAGACCTAAAACGGAGTCGATGAATATCCTGCCATCTATTGATTGACAGCAGAAGATTCTCTGGCAGTCATTGGAGAGAGGTGGTGCTGATGGATACATCAGGCCTAAAACGGAGTCGAGGAATATCCTGCCATCTATTGATTGACAACAGAAGATTCTCTGGCAGTCATTGGAGAGGTGGTGCTGATGGATACATCAGACCTAAAGGTCGAGGAATATCCGGCCATCTATTGAGACCAAGTAATCAGCATGGATTGAAATATATGTATAAAGGAATGAATGAAATGCGCTTAATTTCCATTTATTCTGGAACACAAAGAAACAAACTTATTTCTATATGAGTACTGCATGATAATAATAATAATGAATATTTAGTTTTGTAAAATAAATGCTAAAATAAGTTTTTCATTTCTTACTTAATTTCAAACTCAAATTTTCTGCCTTTTTTGCCCAATTTAGTATATTTGGACCCCAAAGGAAACCGAAAGATATTTATTGATTATTATGAAATGTTACATTTTTAAATATATTTTTCCATTTTTTTCTCTTAAACAGGAAGAAATATCTAAAAAAAAATTTAAAAAGTCATTGAAAATTGAAAGTTTACACCATTTTCAACTAATTTTTGCATAATAGAACCCCAAGTGGAACCAGAAGATATTTATTGATTAATTTGAAATTTTATACGCAAATTTTAAATCCTTCCATATTTTCTGCGCTATTAAGAGAAAAATGTCAATTTTTTTTTTTTTACTATCTAGTCTATTGTACACAAAATAAATTAAAGAGGTATTTAAATATCACCAACGCATAGAAGCCATCTTGTAGTGTTTAGCTGTACAATGCACAGATTTAGGATACTATGTAAGGTTATACGATTGGTCGGTAAGGCTGAACAGAAAATAAAGCGTATTTAAAGGTCAACAAGACACAAATGCCAACTTGTACTGTTTGGTTTGTACAACGTGCAGATTTAGAACACTATGTAAGGTTATAGGTGGTCGGTAAAGGTGAACACAGAAAATAAGGCATATTTAAACGTCACCAAGGCACAGATGTCGGAATTGTACGATTTAGACACAATATGTATGAATTTTAGGTTCCGCTGGTAATCGGAATGTTTATACGTTTACCTGAAAAAATGTTCATCATTTTTTTTGTTTAGTAATTTATTTTTCTTTCTTTACAATTTCTCGAAAATTGCTGGCCAAGTTCGTTGAATTTATGATATTTCTTAGCGGAAAAGAAAAAAAAATTTATTACTAAAAAACTTACAAAAAAGGACATTATTTTGAGCCTGAATTTGATAAAGCTTTTTTTTAGAGAGACCCCCCCCTTATGAGCACCAGTAAGAAAAAACATATGTATAATTATTCCAAAACAAAAAAACACAATTTAATGGACTGTAATAAAAATTTAGTAACTTACAACAACAAATAAAACTCACTGTTTTTTGAAGCAGGTGAAAAGTATGGCGACTCGAGAAACCCTGCACAAATTTTGCATAATCTGAAATTGTTCTCAAATTAGAATCACAAAAGGGCAACAAGCCACTCTAAAACCGCATTTGCACCAAGGCGCTAAGAGGGCGAAAACCTAGACCAATCACAAGTCTCTGAAGTCGCAATGCCGAGACTTACGATTGGTCGACATCTTGTTGTGAATCCAGTTTAAGATTACATGTACTACTGTCTTGGTTTCCAGTTCCTCCTTCTACCTCTTAAGTAGAACACCTCTTAAGTAAGTCTACCTGACGGCATTGGATAGATATCTTGTCTTTGATCTTCAGGGTTCGAATCCTGGCGTAGCATGGATGTTTGTTGACAGTTCGAACCATGCTGAACTGTAGATCCCCCGTCTAATATTTCTTGAGATAATATTGGTCTACATCATTATACATCTATCATTAACTTTAGCAGAATTATGTGCTTCATATTGAAATTGTAAGTGGTCAATTTATTGAAAATAAACACAATTCAGAAAAATCACTTGAATGTTTAACTATATTTATTATTATTTTTTTTAATTTGAAGATATTTGTGAATAACCTTTCAATTAATTTAGAATTTTCGCCGAATTTTCTCTAGAAGATGTAATTAAGATTGGTTTTAGTGGTTCTTTAAAACCAAAATTCCAATTTTCATATTTTTAATCCTTTAATAAATTTAAAAAAAAATTAAATCTCTATTTTTAAATCAGAAATAAAAAGTTTTATTTTTTAGTTTTTCATAGTTCCTTAACATTTATGTAGCAAAAATTCTTCAACGTGAACTTGAATAATAATGAAATTTCAGTAATAGCTTAAACCATTGTTAAACAAATTGTGGGGCTCGAAGTATTTCTTACAGATAATAATTAAATTTCTAATGCAAATTAAATAATAAGAATAAATTATATGCAACAACTTTTTTGATGAACTAAAAACTTAAGTATTTTAACTTCAAAATTAATAATAATTAATCCCTGATTCGTAAGTAATCCCGATATTAATCAATAAATATGGAAAAAAAAAATAATAATTTTCACACAAAAACAAACAAAACTTAATTATGCCATCTTCATTTTTTTAAAAAAAAATCAAATCACAAGTAGAAAGTAATGTCTGGCCAATATGGGACACTTAACAAAACACATTTCTTTCATAATAGTTTAAAAATAAATTTAAACAAGGCTTTTTCAGCTTTAATCATTTGTAATAAATATACAGCATAATATTTGGTGAAACCAATCCCAAATTATATGGGCAATATAAGTTATTTTAACAAATTAAGTATTCAGAAAGTAAAGTAAAAATTAAAAATAACTCTCTGCGGATTGCTAGTCAATGACGTTATTCATTTTTACTAGAAAGTCACAAGCGAACGACACGTGTTAATGGTATAAAAAGGGTTTAAAAATTTCAAACTCTATTTTTTTCTCTAAAATTACTGAGAAATAGATGTTAAAATTTTGAAATTTTAAAAAAATTGTGATTTCAAAGTTCGTGTAATATAAAATATTCCACTATAAAAAATATCACACATAAAACAAAGTTGTATTTTTAATGAATTTCGTTCTGCAAAATTGAATAAAGAGAAGGAAAAATAATACTTTTTCGCTAAATGCTATTTTTAAATCATAAAAAATATCAAGATTATTTTAAAAATCACCAGTTTTGCCTATTTTTCTGTACGCAATCCGGAATTTTCATTTGTTGTAAAAACATTTTCAAAGTAAATGATTTTTAAAGAGTACCTCATACTTTTGGCGTAGGATGTATGTTTTTAAATTATTATTATATTTGAATAAAATTGATTATATGAAATTATTAATAATAAATATTAATAATCTAAATATTTTAATTTTGATTTAAAAATCATGATGTTGATATATTGCTAAAAGGCAAACCGAAAAAAACTCTGCAAATTACTATGATATTTACGAATGAAGAAAGGTTTAGTAGGTGCAAAGAATTTTTACTTACTAAGGCTTGAGTACAAAGTAAAAAGTTGGATTATTATTAATTTAAACCAGTTTTTGCAGGGTGTGATAAATCAGGAAAACCCATCCACATTGACATGACATCAACAATCCTTTTATGGCATGGCAATTACAGTTAAGATTATGGCAACAGTGTGCAATTGTTGTTGTACAACACAACATGGAATAAGAACTCTTTGAAGAATTACGTTCAATAATATTTTGTTCCGTTTTTGTTTGAAAATGTATTAAAAATTTCATTCAAAAATGAAAATATAAGGGCATAATTATTTTTAAAAATTATTCAAGTACATGAAAGTTTTGATTGCAATGTATGCAATCTATTGTTATTATTTATGGAAAAAGAATTGCTTGTAAATCTTATTGTTACATTTTATATAATATTGAACAATGGAATGAAAAATGCTGATTGCTACGAAACGACTAGAAAACAAATTCCTAAAATTGAATAAATTGCATTGAAATAAGAATGCTGCATTGAAATAAGAAGAATGCTACCTTAATGTTACCTACTATTTTAAGGACATAAAAATGTCCTTAAAATATCTAATGATATTTTAAGGACATTTTATGTCCTTATGATAAAGTAAATCGTTGTCATCGACCTTATTGTCATTTAAACATATAGAACCAGGTTTGTGCTTCATGACTCATTGCTATATATTTCACAAAATGCTGGTGTAATTTGTCCTTGTTAAACTTATCGATTTTTAAAAAATTCGTGTATTTCAAATAAATATAATCTTAGACAAAAAAAAAAAAATTGTTATAATAATCAATTTATAGATAAAATATTATAAGATATATATTTGATTTCTGTTTTAATAGTAAAGTTAATATGTATGTTTCAGAAAAATATAATGGCTAATAACTATTTTCCAATACCTGAGTTTACTATAATGAATTAAATTAAAAATGAATAATTATTTACTTTAAAAATATATATATATTTGTCTTGTTTTATTCAATTATTGTATTATTTATTTTTACTCCAGAAAGTTTAGTAAAAGAAATTTATGCTTTCTTACATTTAGGAAATTTATTAATAAGAAATTTTCTTTAAAGAATATACTTTTGTTTTCGATCAGAGCTCATAGACAAAGATATAATCTAATTTTTGCCTTATGTTATTGCTTTCCACATCATAAATATTTACAATTTTATTTCTATTTTAAAAAAATGCATGTCTTTTATTAACTATAATGAATGAATTTTTTAAATATTGGATTGAATGGAAAGTAGTGCAAGATTTAATTAAAAATTTGAAAGGAAAAAAAAATTATTGTTCTACATAATTAATATATTCTCCCATTATTTTTATGACATTTAACCATATTTCGAGCAACTTTTGATTCCATCTTGGAAGAACATTTCTGGTTTTGGCAGAAAGCAAAAACTTTAAATTCTAGAGATTCTTTAAATTCCTGTGTATGAAGTTTTTGCAATCAATAAAATGCCTCAGAGACCTAACAAATAATAATCTAATGGGGCTAAGTCTATAAGGTGGATAAGGTAGAAATTCTCCTCTAAAAATTTCCTTCAATTTCTGTTGAATTTTTGTGCAGTGAGGGCAGACATTGTCTTATTGAAGAATTATATTCGCTGACTGAGTAACAGATTGTTTAGTGAATAAACTTGCTATAATTCATTAATTGTTAATAATACATGCCTGAAGTAATAATTTGGTTATTGTCAAGCTCCTCTTAAAATACTCTCTTTTCTTCCATATTTCACCAAATGCAAAGCAAAACTTTGGATGCAATGCTGGTTTTGAGTGGAAAATAAGGTTTAATCATCGTCTTTTTCAAGTACCATTTACATAAGTATCCACTTTTAAAATATAAAATGAATACATATAAATAAATGTCCAGTAACTACACGCTTTTAAAAAATAGATTAATTTCATTTCTTGCAACTAGTGGTGTGCAAATGTTTACTCGTTGCTAACTGTTTTGAGCTGTTAGCTCATCTAGAACTCAAACATGAACTTCAGAAACCTTTCCTATTATTTTTAGTTGATCCACTACTACTTTCCTATTATTTTTTTAGTTGTTTTTGCACAGTGGAGTCTGTCAGTTAGTTCTCTCATGTTATATAAGATTCCAAGTTTACCAGTGCTTTCAAATCATCATTATCAATCTGCATTCGTCAAACACTTCTCTGTTTGTCTTCAAGACTAACATTACCTTCCTAGAACTTTTTAAACCAACATTAAATTTGACTTTTATTTATAGAGCCTGGATAACATCAAAATAAATCTTTGAATATCTTCTGCAGCATTTCCATGGAGACTAAGCCTGGCTTTAAGGTGGCTTTGGCTGGCATTATTTCAAGGTAAATTGAAATTTTAACAATCTTACTTTCTTTTAAAAGTTGCAGTGACAAGCAATTTTATATAAGCATAGTGCATTCTAACCATTCTATAAGCGGTTTCATGGCATAGTGCATTCTAACCATTCTATAAGCGGTTTCATGGCATAGTGCATTCTAACCTGCGGAGTGTCTTCATCTTATCTTCTTGCTCTGAAAAGCCTTGTTAAAACATTAAACTCTTACTGAAGCATAATATATTTTTAGTGATTTCGAGAATTTTTGGAATTCTTTAAAACTAATGTTTGCACGAAATATTTTAGTGATATTGTATTCTTCAATTTGTCTTTATAAATATGAATTAATTTTTTGCTTATTTCACATTATTTTCAAAGATAAGATTTTTATTTTTTATGCTTTCGATGCTTTTAAAACATTTTTCCAAAGTTTAGAGTCACCTTCCTTACTTAAAAAGAAATAAAGCACTGTTAATAAAAGTTCAATGGATCAAATTAACATAGACAAAGTAAAATAATTTTGCATTTTTCTTGGATATTAGCTAATGTTGTATTAAAGCTATGCGTAATATAACATATTAGAGCTAATAATAAATTTAAATAGAAAGCTTTAATGATTTGACTCTCATCGTAATATTATTTGTTATTTTCAGGATTCCCAGAATATACTCATTATTCGAAAACATTTTCCATATTCATGTAAAGAGAATTTAGCACTTCATTTGCTTGTTGAAGTCTCTGAGATATTTTCTCTAAAAAGAACGCTTCGTAGGTCACATTCTGCTGCAAATAGTAAAACAAACGATCGAAGTAAAGTAACAGTGAAAAAATAGCCAAAAATGTTATTTAGTCTGGTTTAGTGATGGGTTGGATCCGTATGATTCGTATATAGGGAACGAATCAATACTTGTGTTACGATGTGTTGCATCCATCCGTATGTTACGAAACATTCATTTAGTTTGCTTGGGGCCTCGGGCATGACCGAGTCCTGAATTCCTGTGTGGCAATAAGTATCTCTTTTTAGACTATTAATATCTCTTTTTGCCTCTACATCATCAATGAATTGAAAATTACATGAAATAAAGTTGCTAGTAAATTTGAAAAAGGTCAATAAAATAAACTTTTAAAAACAGTAACATTAGAAAAACGTCTCCCTGCTGCGCTCCCCACAAGAAAAAGTAAAGCAAAGGAGATCCAAAAAGCAATCAGCGCAATTAGGTGTCCGTTACTAGATAGACGCCCCACGAAATAAAATTAAAATAATTAAAATGTGATAAAATTAGTATTATTTGGTGATCGAGACAAGTATGATTTCTATATTATTTGATTATTTTTACAAATACTAACGTAGCGTGACTCGCCGCCAGCACAATTCTTTGAAACCAAAATAATAATAAAAAATAATAAAAAACAAAAAGTTGCTGTGTTGCCAAATGCTCTCGCGTAACTTCTGACAAACCTTCAGAGAACGCATGAACGCTGCTGAGAGGATGCTCCTACCAAACAAAAAATTTGAAAATAAAGGTAATCTAGTTTGGAAGCAGATTCACCCAAGATAATTACTTGTTCACATCATTCAGTTGTCTTCGTGATCTAGCAGATGCCACCGCGTCGTAACAGGTTTTTAAATTCAATTTTTTTGTTTTGATATATCAGGGCTATCTATAGTATAGACACGGAAAAACTTAGCTTGATGGGTTTTTGAACGGTAGTGTATTGAGTCACAATAGACCTTCAGATGCAACTATTAATTTTACCAAATCCTCAGTACGACTTCTAAGTAGATAGAACAGATCTTTTGAACCAGATAGAACACAAAGGCTAGG